>QNGE01000274.1:103957-186069 GCA_008508345.1 Paragonimus westermani | reverse complement strand
CGTCTGATAGCCAAAGCCTCAGCAAACTGGAGGATACGTTTCCGGTGACTTCGAAAAATCACAGAGAATGCGTCACAAACCTTGACTCTGTGTCCTGTTTGGATTAGGTGTCTCGCTATTGATGATGTCGGGTGCCGTCCGTCGGCCCCGATGCAAGCGCCTGGTGTTTCTAGCTGTGTTTCCAGCCACTTGGGAACATGCTCTTTGATACGAGAAGCCAGCTGACGGTTTATCCTCCCTATGTAGCTCATACTGCAACTACATACTGAAACAACCTTGGCTATCAGACGTTATAATCCCCCCCTGTGTGTTCAGAAACAGTTTGTGTTAACGCTGCGGCTGCCTTGGTAGTCAGCAGTCCCATTCGTTTAATCTTCATTTCCGTGTCTGTCTGTCTAATCCCTTAAGCCATTATTTCCGCCCTACGGTACCTTATCTTAATGTTTAAAATTAGTTACATGTCCATGTGTGATCAGAATGTACGAAATGTTACTCCGGAGAACAAGTTTTGACCCTTTCTCAGTCTTTACTTCAACTCATCTGAAGGTGAATTGGTAGATTATATGAAAATCAGAGTTTTCAAAGATATTCAGGTCTTATTCCGCTGCGAGATAATTTTGATCAATGGCTGATTTCGGCTGTTAGTTCAGTGTGAGCCTAGATAGGCGAATACAATACCATATGGTCAGTGCATGTCGTTGTTATTAATACGCCGGTGCTGTGTGATCAGCTCACTCAGAATATTTTCACTGACCATTTCGTTGGGTTTCTTCTAATACCACCTCAAAAGTAGTCCCAATGTAATCTTCAAACGTTAATCCCTACGTGAAAATAGACCAGCGACAATGAACGAGATGTCTGTGGCAATGGCTTTTAGTTTACGCCGCATTTTTTTCAAACTGTGTACAGACATTTTCCCTGGGTTAAATGTCTTACAAAAACACGTCTCAAAGTAGATTACCGCCCAACGACAACGCTGCCTTATTTAAATTCCCCATGACAATGGATCATGCAGTACGAATATCACAATGATTGAGTTAGAGAGTGTCTTTTGTCAAATGTGTGCAAATGTGCTGAAAACATTCCTACATTGACTCGATCTACAATAAATTGAAAAATACAGATGATTCTTACGATATTTGATGATGTCACGAAATCTGCATTCAGACAAATTTCATTGCATTTTGACGAGCGCCTGCAAGGTGGCGTTCATATCGTTATATCAATGAAGAAGCGAACCAGAAAAACAAACAGGCGACTTTACGGATCGTCCAATTTGAAATATTGGATCCCCTTTGTCCAATTTAGTACATTAGCGGAAAGACACGTTTGGAGATATCGACCGGTTGTTTGCTGTATTCAGCCGCTTCTTCCAAACAGTCAGTTGAAACACAAGTATATTGTGAATGATTTGCACATGAACCGATAAATGTTCACGTTTTAAATGGTCGCTATCACTCAAAAGAGTGTCTGAGCCAACATTTGTTGTACACTTGAAACTGTTTCTCTGTGGTTTTTCAGTGAAGTCTCACTGTTGGAAGAATGTTTCGCTTTTAAGCTACAAAATAGTGCGGTATGTGGACTGATCGTTCCAAACTGAGAATCAGTCGGGTGCATGTGCTTCTCGTTCGTTGACGGTATTTTGTGTAGTTATACATCACTGAAGGTGCTGTTCTGATCCATCACACTGATCGACTACTTGGGGGTAGGTTCGGATATTAACCGACGAAGAGGTCAATCACTTCTGCTGACTTAGCCTTCAGTGAACCTAGAAATGAACTCAGGAAATAAGGCAAGCAGAATGACAACCTGAAACACATTCAGATTCAGCCCGTAGGCTGACTGCCAAATCTAAACGAGCTGCAGGATTAACGCAAGATAAAGTGAATTAAATTTTGAAGCGAAGTATACTGGCTAGAGGATCCCTGAATAACAACTGTGGAGAAACGAATTTCTTAGTCGGAATGTTGTCAGTCGGCTTGTGACTTGGTCATTTTCCGTGATTGTTGTTGATTAAACAACAAAGAATGTGCGTGACTGAAACGACCTTTCTTACGCTAATATATCAACTACTCAATTTCGGCATGTGCAACAAAACAGTGTCAAGTGGACGCGCGATAACCGGAAAGATACAATTCACTGCCTACCGTTCACGAGTAGAAAACGCTGATAAACGACAATTTGGTTGTCGGTTTTTGCTGAAGTGGGAATGCAAAATTACACAGGATTATAAAAATATGAGAAAATGGTTATAATCATTCGAAAGCAAATCGCCGTCGACATAACTTTCACAACTTACAGCTAAATCGAACTTTGTTGATATCGAGGTTTTATTCAACCTGAAAGAAAAATGTTAAAGTGTTCAGCCAGTGAATTAACTCAATGCAAGATACTCCAATTTTAGGCCCTGCATCCTCTGTTAGTAAACGAATAAGATTCCCAGTGTATTCGATAGGAGTTTGAATAACGCTAATTTACACAGTAATAAAACCGCGCGAGACCATCTAGAGTTTCGTGTAAAAATATTGGTTGGAATTGCTTCAAAGTCTATAGATTTCCTTGTAGTTGGTCGGCGCTAGAATGCCGGGACGTTCAGTGTGTCAAATATATTATTAACGTAATGTGATATCAACAAGTTATTCACCCATTCAAGCAATTCCACCAAATAACTGGTGAGCTTCTGATGGTGTGTGTTGATAATATTCAATATCAGCTGTGAACTGACGCACTCTTTTGCGTTGTAAGGAATCCTCTCCAACAACAGCACTTGGACTCTGTTCGGTCTAATCTGGGGATCACACGATGTTCTGGAAGGTAAGTGTTCGAAGTTACCTTCTACAGAATCCATTTTGTACATGATAGTGTTGTGAGTACAAAATAGAGAGACCGAATATATATTTGAAGATGACCACTGAATTGGGATGCTTCGTTTTTATACGTTTTTCTGTGCATCCTTCTCAACTTACAAAATCTTTTCGGTCACATTGCGAGGCGAGGATATTTTCAATGGACTGAACTAACCTAACATATATTTCAACAAACAATGTTCCTATGACTTATTGCTATTCAATCACACACTAATCGGGTTTTAGCCACACAGTGCAACAGAGGTTCAATGGAATCTTCCTGGCAGTTTTGTTGTTAGTATTGAATCGTAACTGAACGAGCTTACTAGTGGTAGGTCACAGAAAAGAATGAACAAACTAAGGACATTCTAATCAAATTTTTTCACTTCCAATTAACATGGGTTTCGAATTAGAAAAACTAAACATTTCTCAGAGTGGTTGCTTGCATTTGCATACCCGGAGATGCTGTAGACGATACAGTTTAGAAGGAAGCACTGCACACAGAGTTCACTCCCGTTATTAACAATCGGCTCACTACTCAGCATTTTAATGCGTTCTGTGATTTCGATTTGGAGAGAAGTTCTGGTTGTAAGATCATAAACTGGAGTTAATAGTAGAGTAACTGCTTCTTCCCTCTAAGGGATTGAAAAATCCGAGCAGCAATCTAGGGCGAGTGGGGCATAGCGATGCATACAGTCATTCAATCGTGCCTAATATGTAGTCAGTGACATAGTGTCAGTATAGGTAGTTCACGAAATCATGGCCGGATTTCCATTTCCAGTCGTGACAACAAGGTGCGCTACTATGGAGCTCTAACAAAACAAAACTCGAGTCTGCCGTTTTTTTTCGAACGGAGCTCAATAAAAGCGTTCTGGGAATGTGAACGCTAAAATCTGATGCATATTGTTTGCTTCATGTTTTAAGAAAGTATCCTAATGAAGTTTATATCGACAGCAAGAGCGTATGAACAAGAAAATTATACCTCCGCAATACAAGCCCCAACAAACTTTACATTACTAGTCAATTTTCTCTTCTTTCTTCCCGTAACATTTTCGCCATCAAGTGGGATTGCAAGATGACCATTTTGCGAAGTTTTAAATCGTAAATCTATAGATGCGGAGAAGCTTGTCTTTGCGATGTTAAATATCAGTATATTTTTATTAACTGTTGAAGTCCGAATAGTTTTTGGAAGTCGCACGTATGCAAAGGAATTTTATTGATCGGTACAACGTAATTTAATGTGTGCAACATCAGGAATGGTCAACGGTGTCTGCATCGTTTTCATTTGACCAGCACGCTTAATGTTAATATGAACTATACCACAATATTTTAACTTTCAATAACGTATACTTTTTGGCTGTCCCAAGCACATTTATGGGATTTCTATTTAAAACCTGAATGCTGTCGTACATGTAGCCAACCATAATTTTGGTACGTTCTTCATCGGTCCGAAGTGGACAAACAATGACTGAAAAGAGTAACTTGACCGTTGCATTAAAACGAACACTTTTACATACGTCTTTGTGTTGAAACAGTAAGCAGCGTTTGTTATGACTGAAGAAGCGTGCACACAAAGAATCTGTTCGTAACGCTGTGTGAATTGTTCAGCCAGCCTTGGTATGAGGGCACTTTCCCCAGTGTCCGAAATATCATCAAAAAGATTATCCTAATAAATAAACTGATTGTAAGCTAATCGAATTATCATCTTACCTAGTGAGCCGTTGATCCAAATAGTGAGTCGCACACAGTTAGAGTAGACCGGAGATATCCAAACCCTAGGGTGAAAGCGTGCTGTACGGATGGTGTGCTGCCGGGAGGCTAGTAGCCAATTGTCTGTCGTTATAGACGTCATACGCCATGCTATAATACCGTCATAGGGATTATATGACGTTTTACGACAGGCCAAGCTGGCAAACTTGAATCTGGTGGCACAACGGTCCATCATCCGCATCAGCTTATTCCCCGGGTGAATCTTGATGAAAGAGTTTTTAACCTACACAACCGATGTGCACGCCTATCAGGGAGTTAACTGAGGTACCAACGGTAACGTCTAACCTGATGAAGTGGTTGCTTGACTACAATTCATAAGAACACCTCATTCGACTAACTTTGTTAGTTAAAGATTACTGTAGATTCCAGCATCGTTTCCATGTGGTAGCAAGGCAGTTGCTACCTGGAAACAAAGGATAAATGGAGATGATGAGGCCGAACAATTAGATGATATCTTCTGGTCTCCTCATGATGTATATCACTCAACTTCGCGCACAAAGCTATGAAAATTGCAGTAGTTTCTGTAACTCGCAGACTACTTTAAACAACAGCACATTAATATTAAAGACTGGTTCCCATTCTGGCTTGCAGTTCACGAATTTCAGTAAACCAATTAGCTCCACACTGTTACAGACTTCTCTCATTTTGTTCCTGTCTTGATTCCTACGATTTATCTAGTTATTGATTATGTAGTTGTGCAACCCTAAGTCTGCATTGCACACTAATAAAAACAAAAAGCTGTTAAGGGACTTGAGTGGAAAACAAAAGTACGCCCGTCTGTCGTGACCAACTTATGTGGAGTAATATAATTTCACTTCATTTACTGAACTAAATGTTCTCTTGTTGACGAAATACTGGTAAATAGGTCGAAGGAGGAGAGTGTTTCAGGGAAACACCGTTTCTTCCTGACTTATGTCAAATTAACAAGAAGGTGTATCCGGCATAAACATTCCGATCATACCGCGTTGTGATCGATAATTCACAGCGGAATTCAATCAAATGTTGTTTTGCTATCTTCTGAGATGTGCGCCCTTAAATATGTGATAAGTCATTAGATTTATTTTCCTTCAAAAATCATCCTTACATTTTTGGAAATATTTCCCAAAAGTTGTTCCGTCACGGTGACTGGCTTTTCAAAATAGATCAGTTATTCCTCTCGCATATTAATCCACCGAATTCGTTCAACGCGAATTCAGTTGCTGTTGTGCAAATCCGGTTCTTCCATTGTTTTAGTCTTTCTACGAACAAAACAAATAGCCCAATTTGTGAAGAACGGCAAGTTTCCATTAAACAAGACCTGAGATGATAAGTTAACTTTCTAAAGTTGATATAGGTCAAATCAGTTGCGACGTAACGCTCGCACAAGAGAATAGAAAAGCGCATTTGACGTGATTCAGCCTGGTCTTGTCAGTACATCAGTACATCGGTAAGTCGGTGGGCCTTGAGCTGTGATCGAAGGACCGGATTATTCCACAAAGCGAATCCCGATGTTTAACAACAGTTAGTTGGAGCAAGATACAGCTTTTCAAACTAGTGGCCACGATGGAGAGATGAAACAGATATTAGTTATTACTGATAGACGCTACATTGTGTAGTGTTTAATGTATGAGCAAACGCGAGCAAAGCGATTAGTTTGAATGGAGTTTCATCGTAAATTACACTGAGTGGTTTATTTTGGGTGAAACAAATTGTGAAAACGTTTCCCTTTAATAATTTATTTTAAGCTTCTACAAACACGGAAAAGTGTATGTTCAGTGTCACTCAGTGTATCAAATTAGGTAATCAGTAAACCAGTGAACAGCAGTACGTGGACCATCACGTCAAATAGATTGGCTGTGGGCAAACGACTACAGAAGCCTGTAGAATGGTCACGACAAAACTCAACTGACAAGACGAACACTACTGTGTTGATATGGAAGCCGATAAGGTTTAATTTAAAAATATGTTCGGTAAAAATGGGAGATGAATTACATTGACGGCGTGTCCATCGCCTTAGCCATGATCACAACAGTTGTGGAGTGTGGTGAGCTGCTTTTTTATACATTCTCGGTTATAGAGAATATGTGCTAAACTTTTTAGCCGTAACCAACAGCAGCATTCCGAAGTAACTGCTGTGAATGGAGATTATTCTAAAGCGCCTGTTTATTGTCAGTGTAATGCATGCCCTTTACCGGTGCTGAAAAAACCCACAATGTCCACAAATTTAGCGGTGCCTTCACTGGGCGATTTTGTACAATGCCAAATAACATGTGCTTACAATCTTTCATTGTACACGGCATCGTGGACACGATTAGAAGGAGTGGAAAGATATAAAACAAGCCGTGAAGACAAAGGACACGGCTTATATATGACCCAATGAATCATGGAAATGTGAACTGTGTAGCTGACTTGTGCAACAAAAATTTTATCTGGGGGTGTTACGGCTCGTTTGCATTTATCTACTTCGAATAGTTGACGTTAGTAGTAAGTTGTCCATATTCCGCAGTTTCTTGATTATCGTAAACACAGATTTCATTGGCAATATACTTCGAACGGAAAACTCATATCTCACGCATCTTATAGATATATATATAACCTAAAGATGAAAAAATTGAGGAGGCATTTTATCTATTTGTGTGTAGCTGAACGACGGTGAAGAGCAACCGTTTCGATATTCTTTCTCCGGATGATTACAGTCATATATGTTCAGCAAAATCAATCCGGCGTTAAAGAAACTTCGATGTGTCCGTACAGTACGTTATATTCTTACAGGCAAACCGGTCAAGCCACCCAAATGACGATTCACTGGTGTTTCAGTAGGCGTTTGCCGAAACGAATCAACAACACATTCCCTGGCTCAGGACAGGATTGAACAAAAAGAATAGCACACCTTGCCGATACAGAACATTGCGTTAACCCAAAGGAGACCTTTCGCGCAGTTCACAAAAGTCCGGCCAACCAACCCAAACCGGTCAGACTACGAAAAGTAATCACTGCAGAATGGATTGCTAATCAACTACGGTATCCGATTCTTTGTTCTCACAAGAAAGTCGCACAAGTTCTGCAGCTATCACGGCCAAAGGTCACGTCACTAACACCTACCTGAACTTCCGTGACCAAACTCTGTTCGTATTTCTAAACCACTTATCAGAAACATCAGTGAATAGTCGGTTGAGTGGGTTAATGTTTGTTTGGAATTTTCCCCTACTATAGGGACCATCACTCTCATTTGATCGCAACCTTCGCACTGAGATAGACATTCCAGCCAGCCTCGATTTTCGCCCTAATTGGAGCTTGTCAATAGTGCATATCCTTGCCACTGTCGGGATCTGAACTCTGGCCACGTTTTCACGAGTCAACTACTATTACAAAGAACACAGAACCGTCGGTTTGTATAGAGAGTGTAGGCTAGACTGCTGGGTTTATCACAGACAGACCTGTTTATGCATTTAAGACGACTTACTTAATCGTCAGCCGATACCACATAAAATTTATAAAATTCAGAGTTTCTCAGGGCTTTGGGGGAATGGAAAATTGGATATTGATGGGAGTAGATGCTTCCGTGTGATGAGGCACCACCGCCACTAACAATGCTTAACTAAAAAAGAATCGAGATTTTGCTCTTTTTTTACTGTGTAATGAAAGACAACCCTAAACATTTTGTGATCTTGTGAATCATCAGTCTAGTGAAGACAACTTATCAGCCACAACCTTTGAACCTATATCCTAAAACTTACGCTTTGGTGAAATGTCTATAATTTAGTTGCCAACCTCAGTAAACAATCGAAGACCAGAGCAATCCACTTCGCTGCTGCATCCTTACTGCAAACTATGAAAAAAGGATTTTCTGATGACAGAAGAATCCACTCAGTAATGCATGGTCAACATTTCAAATAGCACTGAGTCGGGCAGTCGCGTCAGAAGGACTTTAAACATAGCTCGAGAAAATGTCAGCAAAGACGTTCCAAATTAGCGATACTCTAACGTGACGAAATCACAATAAACGTGTTCTTGTATGCGGAATGTGAGTGAATGGGATGCGGAAACTGTCTAGCGAAAAATGTGTATAAGATCCAGTAAGTGTAAACGATTTCGCAAATGACCACCAACCAACAGGAAATGTGTTCAGTAAAATACTCAGTTATATGTGTATGTAAGGGCATGGAGAACAATACCAAGAAAGAAAGTTCCACAACTGTTCATTGCATACCGAACAAGACAAAGTGAAACACACGTGGAACCAAATTTATACAAACAAACCCAACACATTTCAGCAGATTCAAAGAGTGGCAGTTTACCAAACAGAGAATGAGAAATGAGTCGAACTAATTTCAATAACTGCAAGAAGATTTATGGTGTACGCTTTGAATTACAATCAGCTTTTAATGGCAACGTCCTGTGATCCACTCCGGAGGTTTTGAGTTAAATGCTCTAAAGACGCAACGTACGAAGACACTGGAGACGATGAGTCTGCATTTGCGTGAAATTTAATCTGCTATGTTACAGAACAGTAGTTCGCCTAGGCGGCACGTTGATTTCGGATCGCAACCATCATTAACGTCCAGCAGACGTTCAAAAGTTTTCGATGACACAGTCATCTCCTTTCGAACGCTGGTTGATTAAGCTTCGGATTATCTCTCGATGATATACTGTAAGTGAACGTGACAATCCTAAGGCAGTTTTCGAAGACTGAACGAGATGGAGGGACGTAATTCCGCTGACAACTCACGAGAGTTTATGTCTGACAATAGCAAATAAAATAACTCAGTGGATTCACCAGCAATCTTCTAAAAATACCATTTACGGCGTAAGAGTAGTTACCAGTTTTAAGTGTTAGATACGGATGTTAAAATGGGGCTAACTTTAACAGCTGAATAATAAAGCAAGCATATCTTTACATCTGGATGATTTTACCGAACTATGCGTATTATGACAGTCGGCTTTAAAAAAACTACGGTACCGAAATTGATAATGAATAATGGATGGAGAAAAGCTTGTCTTTTGTTCGAAAATCAAAAGCGTTTTAAACGTTTCGTTTTTAAAAAATGAGTATCCGAAAATATATTCAGTATTAATTCGCATACAGTTCCCTAACTGATAGCATGATACACAGATGTTCGAAAATTTAAATATTTCTGGACTCTGTGGGGTTTTTTATTTTTGTCTCTTGCAAAATAATGATCGTTCGGCTCACTGTGAATTAAAAAATTTCGTAAGCAGCGCCTCGATTACAAACAAAATCTACACTGCTATTCTAGAATGCCAACAGTAAGATCGGTTCAAGATATATTCCACACATCAAACTAAATCATTTCTCATTAGGGAGGAATAGGGCTAGTTCAAAATCATACACCATATCCATATGCTGAGAGGGAAGTAGTTCTTTATGCAGCTTTCACGGAGGTTTAATATAGCGGCGGAAATAGTACCTCGACCTATAACTCACGAAATCTAGTAGACGCCTCTGAGTGTCTCTTCGTGGGAGCGTATTAGGCCTGATTTCTCATGGTTCCACTGCTGCGTGAGAAAAACTCGCTGCCCATCCGACTAGAGTTTTAAGTACCTGTAAGAAAATCAACCCGCTTAGGTTTGCAGTTGGTCAATACGATTGTCACAAACGTTCCAAATCCTAACTGTGTATTGAAGTTAATAAGTTCATCCAATTCTTTCATTCTATAATGGACAAACTATAGCCGTCGGAATGAGTTTTTGTACTACCGTGATGTATGAAAAGACAATGACAGGATGACACCACTTAGTCTTTTCAGAAGCCTTGACATCCATCGCTCACATATCCTGTTCTGACATAACCATTAAGTTTTATTTTGCTGAATTGCGCCGTTCCCCAAAGTATCATCTTTTTGTTCCTCATTCGTATGGCACAAACACTGATTCGTGTTTCTGCTTCTTCCATCAGGTATGTAAATGTTACAGTTCCACACATTTAAACCCACACATATCTTCCTACGCTAACTTTCTGCATAATTTGTCAAGGTTGCAACTTCGGTCACAGTCCCGTAGCCTGTCTCTTTAGGTATCAATATTGCAGTAAGTTAATCACCTTGGGGAACTTCCTGACGGTTATACATCCTTTCAAGCTAACGTAGCCCATATAATACTCATTTCAAATAAATGTCTTCAGTTTCCGTACAATAATAACCTGGCCTAGATACGTCACTATGATGTAGCATAACTAAGTTTGAAAGCTTTCCTTGTGCTGGACTTAAAATAACATTAAGAATAGCCTATATTGCTTACTCAGTTGATTTCTCATTACAGACTTTCTTCACTACCCAATGTGCTGTTTACCTGCTGTTTCACTGTCGATTCTTTCTCTGGGGGTGTCGTGGAGTTTGGTAAGCAGTTGAAATCTACATCCTTGTTTTCATTGAACGCTTCGGTTAGAAATTCCTTGATTTTGTTATTTCTCAACACCTCTCAAAAGCTGTGGCAAATTTGCACCAAACAGACAATATGTTGCTAGTAGTCATTCATACTCAATTATCGTTAAAGGAATTTCATGCTTCTTATCTAATTCCTCGTGCAAACATTTGTTTTCATGTTGTTCCGCTGTTAACCCGTGTCTAGTCATGCTTTTGCACAATTCGAGCCTTTCTTTTCTTGAAAAGTCTGTAAACCTTAAGCAATAGATTATTTAGAATAACTGCATTTGTGCCTGTTTGTTTAACTGATCGCAAGTGTAATCCTGATCCTAATCGTTGAGTGATTCAGGCTCATTGTGCTATGTACCTCTCATACAGAAATCTGGAAGTTCACAGTACGTAAGCATTATCCTAGGTCCTGACCTTGGTTCAAATTCCAGCGATTTTGACGAAAGAATTTTCACACAAGTTTTGTTTTTCAACTGACGCTAAACTGTTGAGTGTAACTTCACCTCACGATTCGTGCGATATTGCGTAAGTGTGATGCTGTCAGTCATGTTTCATTCAAAACGGTGCGACTGTTAGCAGGACAATTTTAAGCATCCACAGTTCTTCAGATCTTCGAACACATCAGAAGGAGTTCTGTTCAAAGAAAAGTGGGAACGTTGATTTCCCAGTCTAGGACTTGGTCACGAACAGTTTTGTGGACTGTTAGAGCTCAATGCACAAACTGTAACCATTTCAATTTCATGTACGCAGTGTTATCGCCAATTCACTTCATTAAGTTATTGTGGGGTGCCAGCAAACGCGTAACAAAACATTCACTTGAAATAACAACCAGGGTGACGGTAAACCACGCGCTATTTTAGAGTCAGAAGTGCACGTGTTTATTCAGTGTCTCTGTTTATGTCTGGCGTTCACAGTATGTGGAATGCTCTTACGATATGCACTTACTATATGAGGGGAACATAAGACATTGACTAAGGTCACTTAACCTGAGGCGCGAAATAGGTCAAAGGAAATCGTCAACAGACACTGGCTGCAACCATTAAGAAAGAGCACAAACCACTTTTGTGAAGTACTTTTGTTCGGTTGCTGTAACTCATGTTCACCTAAACACCTGGAATAATGAAGGTTGCTTTCAACAGCATGCATAGATCTCATTGACCTTATGAGTTCTATTCTCATTCAATATGTTCTCGGGCAGGCAGTTCTGCGAGCACAGCCGGTGCGAATACATCTGAATTTGTAAAATGAACGTATGCTTGAAAGTGTATATCCAAACGAATGAGGTCAACAACACTGAGAGGTTAATATTTAGCTTTCTGCAGATCCATGTTTGACGAAACAGAGAGCGATTCACTACGTATGCTTGTGGCACAAAATAAATACAATAATCTTCACAAATCTCTCTGAAAAGTTAGAGTGTGTTCATAGTTGGTATCGACTGAGAATACATATCTAGTTATTCACTTTTGTGATTATGTCAGGAACTGGAAGGCTGAGTTTGTTAAATAAGGCATAACAGAGGGATAAAATGAGTATAAGGGGTTGGTCTCGTTGGAATCTATTAAAAGATGGTGGATTGTAACGGGTTTGCTTCTTTTTGTATTTCCTTGCACATTTTAAAGTAACACGGAACATTAATAGTAATACTTTAGAGGAATCCCACTATAACGATATGGATGTTTTGTATGTTTACAGAACAGAAAAAAAATTTGACAACCAGTCATAGAAGGAACAGACAAGTATTGATGAATCGACTGACCAAATTGCATGGAACTTTTCGATATTTCAAAAGTCCGGTATAAAGCTGGGGATCTTGGACTTGGATGAAAACAGTACAAATATGAAATGGCCATGCTACAGCGTTACTCAAACCAGAGCCCAGTTACTTGACAGAAGGAATTTTAGGTACACGTAACGATGCGCATATAAGACGCGAGTATCTCATGTGAAACTATCTGAGTGCAAACACTTGGATGACATGGTAACCATTTATTCAACCTATTTAGAGAGCATCAGAGTCACGTTCCGAGAAGCGCAAGACATGACGTTTTGGTTGAATGCAGAATAACTTTCCATCCAATATTTTACGTGCAACACACCCGTTCTCCGTAAGAACGAGGTGTCCGAATCACTTTATAACGTGTCTCGCTATTTGTATGTAAACGTTATGCGTTAGCTACTTTTCGCACCGTTTTACCAGGTAATACATTAATCTTTATCAGTGTGTTTTCGTGAAGATTTAAGCCTGTCGAATAAAAGTCCATTTGACGGTATAATTTCTTTTCTGCGAAACGTTTCACAACTACGTGTGACCAGTTGCGCTCGCTCATCCAGTACGTTAATTATGGTTTGGGTGTTGTTCAATAAGGCCAGTCGCGCACATAACGCATCAAACTCTGTGAAGTTCAGAAAACTTTAGCCAACAGAAGCTCACGAAAAATTCACTGATGAAACTTTTCTCTTTCCTCCGTAAGCTTTGTGACAATTACCAAAGTCCAAGTAATGTTCAAATGAGTAGACATTTTAGATACACACAATCAGTAGCTAGCGGATCACGCTGCACACATAAGTTGGTTTGGTCTACGGTAATCTGTTTCAATCAAAATCTGCTGAGTTTTCGCGCAACTTTGAATGTTGGGTGCAACTAAGCGTTTTACCGGCACAATTTGAAAGGTTTAGGTGTTACCGCGAACTGAAGTTCTGAACGTAGAATGTTCATCATTATCATGTTTACTAAAATTCGAACTTTTTAAACGACGAGAACAATTAGCATCTGTATGGAACGCAATCGTTACTAACTATGAATTCTGAAAATGTTACCAAACAGAAAGTGCGCTGATTGCGGCAAGTTTGCAAGCTGTTATTTTTTGGTCACGTTTGTTAACCGTCAATTTGACTTCGTTGCAATAATCAATTTTGTTTACAACACCTAAGCAATCAGACCATGGTAGAGGTTTTGAATATTTTGTGAATTTTGAGATGTTCGTAATAGGCACCATTCGGTTGGTGAATAGAATGTTTGGGAAGATGGACAAAATTCTACATTAAACAGACAACTATGAAACATACTGTAGGTTTCTCGTTTGGGTAGACTATTACATGTGGCCAAACTTGCAACACAATTGCTCAAACATTCGTCATGTAGCAAACGCTTTTTAGTCTTGTTGTGGAGTGGTGAAATCTGAGCTGAAGATATTAGTCATTCACTTACATAAATATCTTACTGTGGGTTGAATGAAAAGCAGTTTCTACAACTCAATTTCCATCTTCTGTTTTATTCTAATAATTTCAACCCATCCATTTGCATCCCAACCTCACGTGACTTCTGCGCCGAACAGTTCCGGAGTAATTTTATGTAGAGAACGCACAGCCCTTTAGCTTCCCTGCCTCTGATGTCTAGAGAAGTATTCAACCTATAGCATAGGATTCCAGTTCACAGAAAGTAACCTTCCCAAGAAACAAAGGCTTATGACTCATCTATTTCTTGTTGGGAGTGCAAGGCTGCCTAATTCACGTCACATGTATGGTTCCAACGGGGTACGTTCAATGCTGTAGATATCAAATGAGAACCAGCTCAGTAATTTGCACTTTTATTCACTGGATAGGAGTGTTTCTTCTTGAGGTGATAACAGAATTACAATTTGAACTGCGGCATGCTCCAAAACGCACATACGTCTGCACAGTTTAACTGAATTCCTCGATAGGAGTGAGTGTATATTACAGAAACTGATAACGGGCTGCCCATTAAGAAGCAAACGTGCAACACAGTTGAGCAAACTTTTCAAATTGTTGTGGATTGACCATTTCTCAAAAGTGGCTCATAGGGCTGGTGGTATTCGCAGCGTGACAGTGGGGGAAAAGCTTCATAAATATTAAGGTACTTGTGAAAAAAATTTGACTCAGCCAAGGTGCAAATATATCTCAATAATACAGACAAGGAACCAGTGTCGTATGTTGAGATAACTGTGCGAATATTCAATGCAGTAAACAAAGAGGTATTGCAAGATACCAATGTTTTTTTCGTTTCCTTTAATCACACATATCATACGTTAAGTTATATACATTACCGCGGCTTAATGCCTTAGCAAGTTAGGGTGTTCAAAAAAATGGCAGTGTATGCACTACGAACATTCCCATAGCAGAACTTAAGTCAGTCCCTCTAGGAAACATCACAGTGAAACACATCTTTTGGGTAATGTTTCCGCAACAAAAGCTGGTAACCTCAGAACACGAGGATTCAGCAACACGTTGGATTAGCTATCTGTCTCAACCAGAAGACCAGATTCAATCATACGGTTTGTGTCCAATGGTTCCTGGTGTATGTTAGAAAGGTAAACTGCTGGCGTTTAGTGATGAGCAGCGAGGTGGATTACAAGTGGGTCGATCGCCTCCGTATAGTTGGCTACAGCTGGCCAAAATTCCATATGGTGAGCGCTAGATGCTTGTTGTTTCTCATTCGTAAAAGCTCACTCTGATAATACGCTGCATTGAACCAAATGACGAAGTGGCATATGTATTGCGTATCCTCCTCAATTTTGACAAGCAAACTTATCTAGTTCCCGTGATTTTGGCCTTTTTGGACAAAGCTTTTCGGATTCGTCCAATACCTTGAACATTCTTGGTTAGGGCCTACTCCAGAAAGCATTCATGTAAGCTGCAGTTGAACATTAGTCCAGTGGAAAAATTAACCTGTTTCGTTCGGACGCGTAGTATCTTCCCTTTCTGTGTGGGTCAGTGAGTGAATCCCCTTTTTCCATTGCCGCACACATTTTCAAACCTGCTAATATCATGATGACTAGAGGATTTATCTCAAATTACAGCTCTTGCAGATTAAATATGTTGAGTCGGTCAGGTTGCATGCATGATACTCCCTGTCACTATCACTTTTGGTGTCTAAGATCCAACGGCATCATGCCGTTTCAATCGATCTCAGTCCATATCTGGTTATGGAATTTTTTCCAGATTTCAATTTGTCAGTAATCTAGACTAGTTGTTTACTACGTCAACCGTTTTCAGAGACTGGGGAAGCATATTTTCCTACACTTTTTATCTCCAAGTGTTTATTGTGAATTTTACCCTCACATTTGGATACATTGTGACGCTGTTCGTTCCGTGTTTTTATGGCTCACAATAGGGTTCATCACTTGACGTGTTCACCACTAATGATGGATTTTTTCTCCGACCCGGATTTAACCTAACTTCCACAAATCAAACACTTCTATTAAAAACACGCCTGAATTCTGATGAGAAGTTCCAGTCATATTCAAGTGTGATTAATGATCAGGTTGCTCGATACGCTAGATGTAACCACAGTACCGATTGTGTGATTTCCAGTGGGTAACATGTGAAAGGACTCAGTCAGACTAGCATCCTTGCATCCATTCAAACTATTTAACAGTGCACTTTTCTATTCATGAACATTTGAGCGATTAATTTTTTAAGCTAAACGGCTAAGAAACATGCGTACAAACTGCAAGTTATGACGATAACTGAAACAGAATTAAAAGATTAGATACAATACGTATAGGTCCACTCACTTAAAATCAGATTTTTGGGACACTATTCTTCTGGTCGAAAACTGCAGGCATAATTTTTTACATATTGGAAGGTGTTTCAAAGGGAAAAACTCTATGATATAAACCGTGGATATACGTCAATAGCTGAAAGCTAATTTCAAGAATACATTATATAAAGGCTAATTGATTTGAATTTCGTGAACACTGAAATGTTCTACAAAAGGCTTGTCATCATGTGCTCAAAAAATCCAACTGGGCCGAAGGTGTCGAGGGGACAAATGGGGAGCAAACGATGAGACGAACTTTGTGTGACCGTTTTGAGTCACAAGCGGAAAACTGTTCTAACGTATTTATCATTCATCTTGCGGTTACATTTGGCGTTGACTTGATATTCCCAGTAGTTTATGATGGACTTCAGTGATTTAGCCATAAAAGAACAAGTTATCATGACCTTTGAAGTTTGCTACCCACCTCAGTTTCACTCTCAGCTATTGAGCTCATATTATATATATATACTTCACCCTTCAAGCAGGCAGCACCAAAAGACTAGCGTAATAAAACGCTCATTACAGTAATCCTTTTAGTTGGTTGAACTGCTCCGTAACGCAAGAATTAGAAGAGCCAATGTTGGTATGCTGAATATAACATACATAATTCGTTAAAATAAGTAATCGGGTATACTTGTCCTATCCCGACCGGTTGCGGCAAATGACATTCAAATGAACGGTGACATTTGTTGATTGCATTCCGGCTCTCTTTCGTTGGGTTGAGCATCCCTTCAAAAGTGACCAAGTTTAATTGGACTGGTCACTGAAGAAGGCTACGGTGCAAAAATTAATTGAGAGAGACTTATCTGCATATTGCTGGAAGCTTGATGCAGAACATGGGGTGATTGTGAGTCAGATTTGGACCTGATTCTACTGGGGGGAAATGCAACAATGTTGCTGGCAAACATATTGCTCCCTGTTAGTTTGAAGGGTAAGACCGTAGAACGGACACTAACGTCTGATTGCGACTTCTTCAGAATTACCCGGTTGTGGTGGTATATTAGCCGCGTAATTATTGGTAAGCCTCTAAAGTGGATCCACTGGGCGATGTCTCTTCATGTTCTGACTGTTTCAGAGTGCATTAATTTTTTTAGATTTCTTCACACAATTTCTGACGTCTGCTAGATCAACCAGAAAGGTGAGAAGAACAGGTAATGTTTTGGCAGAAGTTACGAAAGTTTGTTTTTGTATATCGCAGAACTGCCAGCGTGGCAGTGCAAATGACAGAATGTAACAGTACGTATTTTTCATAAGTCACCCTCAAAGAAGTGCATAGTTGGCTGTACCATAAAATTACCCGTTCATCTTAGAAAATATCTAACTGAATTAGTTAAATCAACGACTGTTTTAGAAAACAGTAGTTTATCCAATATTTGTTTGCCAAATTACCAGAAGTGATTCAGTCTGCAATTGTTAAAAAATTTCTGGCAATACGTTCCGTCGATTTATTGATTAAGTTTCGCTTTCAATGGGCTACATGATTTTTAACGGGCTTAATTGTCGAATTCATAACTATAGCAATAGTCTATTCACCCAGACTGTGGGTTAATGTCTTGGGCGGTAAGCTGAGTTTATCATGTCATTTGCAATGTGAACAAAATTGTAACGCAGACAGTTGTTGCGACATTTAAATCTTTTTTATTCTTGACGATAGAACGTTAAGACAGTTTCGATTGGGAGGCCGTTTCTGCTTATATTGTCATCAGTATAACACAAAAGCGAATTGAAAGTCATGTCCATTAATCGAAAGGTTCATGGCTAACAACGCTGACTCCACTCCATCCAGTTAAGGCGGATGAACACAACCCACTCCAAGTCATCAGTTTGCACTAGATACGGTCACCACGTGTTTTATGTGGCTAGTCATATTTCTTGATGCTTTCCCTCAGACCGACACTCCATAACATCTGCATTCCTACCCGTCATTCACAGCCCTTCTAACTCATAAGCCTAAGTAAAGGAGAACCAGATCATGCAGTTACAGTTTGATGATCACTCTAGGGATATGTTAAAAACCATTTCGTTCAGCTACATTCGTAGTTAGTGAAAACCGGCGATCCAAAGTGGACAGTATCCGTTTACACAGAGTGGAAAACTAACCATAATTCACATATACATATAGCTATGCCATCAGTTCGAAAAAGAATAAGCACCTGCTTGAGTCTTGTTTGTACGTGCTGGGCTGGTTAGTGATGAACGATTATTGTTGCATTGCGGAACGCTATTAATTTGGAAGTCTGCCTGCTCAACAACAATTTCAAGTATACAGCTGGGTTACAAACCTGATTATGAAAGTACACCACGGTGGATTTATCAATCAATAAATCAGTTTGATAGCTCTTGTGTACCAGTTAATCAAAGGTCAGCCTCGTCGACTGGTGTATACTTAACCCATTTCAGATACAGTATTATTAACCTCAACCATTTAAGCAATCGCATTGTGTACAAGAATGAAATTTCTAGGGATTTTTAAAGTTTTATTGATGAACTCTCATAAAGTTATTTAGAAGTCTCACACAAAAATGATCTTGCTCATAGCTTATCATTTCTAACTATATTCAAGCAAGCCGTGTGATTTAAGTGGTAACAGTTCGCTTCTTTATTAGTTGTTCACCTGTTCGCTTTTCTCACACATCTGTCTGCATTTGAGAGAAATGAACGAAATGAATTCGTCTAACGAGTTGCGTGTTTGGTCCATGTCATTCAAATATGACCTGCATCTGCTATGGGTCATGCTGTGAACAACGTCGGGTTCTAGTTCACACTGTACTTCATTCACCACCGCCCGTTTCACGAAGTAGTGTATTTCATGTTGGGAACCGAGTGGAATAATCTGAACTTCACCCAGTCAGAAATTCTCTTTTACATCAAAGTACAGTAGTGGTATGGGTAATTGTGTTTAACCTTTATGATTTATTCAAAGTGATTCGATTTTAATTGTCAGTTATAGTTGCTGTCATATCTAATCAGCAAACACATTGTTTTGACCGGCGTTTAATGGATGTCTGCGAGTTTGTTAGCATAACTATGTTGCGAATATTTCATTTATACTACCAAGAGGATAAAACGTTTTTTCTCAAGGGTGTTCACGGTTGGGGAGCATACCGATATTTTGGTGACAGACAGGCGGAGGACCTTGTCTCTGACAACGACAACAATGACGCGGCTCATAAAGCTTCAAGGTGTTTCAAAAATAGCCGTAAAATGCTGTCCACTGGCTACACGGTTAACTGTCGGATGCAAACAAACATATTTGTAATCATGAGTCACACTGTATTAATTTTCGCTGTTTTGTACGATATGTAGTCCCGTTGTGGCTGACGAAAATATTCGTTTGTTGTCCGGCAAAATGGCTAACCTGATCACCGGAGTGCATTTAGATTTTGAGGCTGGTGTGGTTCAAATTTGCGGCGTCTCGTACTATAGCGCAGACCGTCAGGTACGGCATCAAAATCGCCCTGGAAACGTTACCTGGGCAAATCACATATGGCGTCAAGCAATATATGATATGTTTCTGATGGTTGATGCTTTGGTTGATGGTTTTGGTATTGATAGGTTCGCCGAGCTTGGCATTTAGGTTGAAATCGTTTCATCACCAAGCAAGGTGACATCATCAGTGCGCAAGTGTACCAGCGTATAGTTTTTGAACGTTCAAAACTATACTCAGAAACACTCACGCCCTAATGATGTCACCCTGCTTGGTGATGAAACGTTTACAACTTAAATGCCATGCTCGGCGGACATATTAATACCATAAACAATATGTAATATATCTGAGTACGCTATACTTCATATAAGCTACAACATTGTGGAATACAAACACAGATATCTTGGTGGATACCGTTCCACTACATTTGTCAGCGCATATCTATCTTCCACCCTTACTAGTCCAGTGAAAACTTTATTCGCCGGTGTGTTTTCTCCCAAGGTTCTTTCTCAGTCTGAAAGTTTTCAGGTGACTCTAGTCAATTTGATAATAGCTATCTTGAGACACCCGGTTTACGAATTATCGTTTCTTTCTCTCCTGAACTGTAAGTAACCCACAACCCGTTCTTTTGAAAAGCAGTCATTACCGAGTAGTTCAGACAATACAGTTATCAAAACTTCATTTGTTGTCTATAGGAAAACTTGTCAGGGGAATTTAATGATTTGATCCGAACACAAATTATTGCGATAACTCTGTCCTCTTGAAAACCTCGGTGTATTAAAGGGTATTCTTTTAACAACTAACTTCATTGCTCTCATTCTAATCGACCAGTTAGTTAAACACTTTGGCGACAGTTGTCCTCAGACTTCACATTTTGTACTTAATGATAGACTACCTCTATTTCCTGACACTCCATTGCTTGAAAGAACTTGTGTGACAAATAAGGGACTCTGTAACAGTACGGTCGTTGTTGACAATCATAACTGAATTAAGCTACCTTGATGTTACTCACGGTCAGGTACTGCTTGTTGAAATGATGTGGGTGAGTTTGTTAAGTGCTCCCAGTTTTCCTATACAACCACTCTCTCTTAATATTGAAGAGTTAAACCCTAATTTGGAAGTTCACCAAGCGTTCCCTCATCATTCGTATATGAATCTCTTTCTCCGGCTATCAGCTTGTTCCCTGATGAGCGCAAAGTCTTACATACGTAATTGATACGCCTTAAATCTGGCAAAACAGAAGGGTTGGATAAGCCGCTGTTAACCGTGCTCAGGACAAGTGCTTAAAGCCTGGTTGTGACTCCTGCAGGTATATTTAGAGTGTGCGACAAAAGGAAGTTTGCAGCCTGCTACAGACTTACCATTATTACGCCCGCAATAGATAGACACATTCATCTTTCGACCGATTGCTTGTTTCAAGGAGTTGCTTTTTGCTTAGGTGTGCAGAAGACGGCGCCTTTGGCGCTCAAATATCGGAATCATCCTCTTCGACCGTCCTCCAAAACAAACACACACACTTTAATTTGTAACTCGCAGTCCAAACCAGCAAGCGCGCACGGGTTGAATTTGATATGCGTAACAGGGCCTGCTTTTGTGTTGTTGGGGCCGTTTTGGTTTCCGTTTGTGTAAGTCATGTGCATGACTTACTGGGTGTTCCGTTCATGTTTGATCGTGTTGTTTCCCTTTACAGGACTTTTGCTGGAACCCCTATATCGGAAGAACGCTGTTCCCCGGTGTGTCCACGTAACCCAAAGTTTGTCCACGAATGTAACATATAATCACAACGGAAGCAGCCAACTTGCATGTTACAAATTGTCACTCAAAACGTCCGAATATAGAGAAAGCATACTCTCCGCTTTTAACGGAACCACTTATCAGTAGCCTATTGATACACGTCACCAAATACAACTTGAAAACAAGTTTCGTTTCATGTCGCAATTGGTTAATAATTAGATGTAAAGCTGGGCAGCATATCGATGAGGTCCCCACATAATAATACTGGTTTTCAAGTTGACCATCACTCACATTTGATCGCAGCCTTCGCATTCGGATAGACTTTCCAGCCAGCCTCTTTCGAAAAGAAGCACTAGATTCGAGTTTCGCTCCCATTAGAGTTCGTCAGTAGTGCATATCCTTGCCATGGTCGGGATTTGAACTCCGGCCATTCCAACCGTAAAAAATTCAAGTTTGTTCATTGAGGCATAACGCGCTCCAAACTGTAGGGTACACCTGGACAGCATCACCGTTACCTCGCATTTTGGGATTGTTCAATGGCTTTGACAGTTTTCTGGAGTGGAACATAACATCAGTCCTTCTTATAAATGCTAGTTGATCTCTAATCGCTTTGACCTCTGGATGAGGAGTAATATGTAGACGCTCGGTAGGTATTCATCATGGGTCACATATTCAATGATTAGCGAGGAGCTGTAGATGATTGAGTGGTTATTCAGCATGTGTGAGACGGCTGAATTGCTGCAACTGTGGAAGAAGGTGATGGATTGCTCCTACCTGTTTGCTGACTGCACTGCTTTTCGGATTCCATCCTGTTCAGCTCTATGTTCTAGGCTATACATTAGGTTGCCTGTCACACCCACTGTTGAAAGTGCAGTAACATGGAGTCAGTAGTCAACTACTTTATGATTGGTGTATTTTTCGACTAGTTTCACTTTCAGTTAGCGGACCATGCTCTCTTCTTTTTCGCACTAGGTAGCCTAACTCAGTATGCGTTGTCAGGTCGCGTGCTGTGCTCATCCAAGTACGTTCAAACTACATCAAATCACTTTCCATTTTCTGATTTCTTTGATGTATTGCCCATTTAATTCAACAATAGCATATGCAGTCACTCGACTATAAAACAATATTTTTCTTTCAGCTATATGGTAGTCCACAGAAAAGAATTAAACAAGAGATTCCGAGCAGATGAACTTAACGAACACCGATGAACAGCTACGCCAACCTTAGCGGGTCCTGTCAGCAACACGAACGTTCTAAGGAGTGTTTAGAAGGAATAAATTTGAAAACCTAGCAGGCACAGTACTGAACAGTTATCTATCATTTCAATGATGGTCACCGAAATCACCAGACTACAAGATCATTTCTTGATCTGCGACGTGTCTGCGGTCGATGCTTATTCGTCTACTGTTCGGCAGCGAATAGCTAATCGATGGCAACACGTGGTGAAAAAAATATTAGAATATTAGTTTTTGAAGTTACAAGGCAGAGGGTCAGAATCACTTATTTCCAAAGGACTACTTGGTAAACAGTTCGAATTGTAGGTTTGGGTGAGCAACAAGGTACACTTGCACACCTCGCAGTAACTGTTCGATATTTCGTGCACTGAAATCAACATAACATTGCTGATCAGCATATTCTCCACTATGGGACAGTCAGTTGTGAACCATCGCCGATCTGACGCTCGATATTAGTGACAAGTTGCGGAGGTGCATATAATATATGTAATGTTTATTCTGGAGTATTAACTACCAGCGATGGGGCAGTACGCGAGTGGTCGAAGCTGTGTGTGCAAAAACCAACCATTCACTGACTTATTAGAAAATTTACAAGATCTACATTAAGAATGCTCACTCGTCTTACAAGAACGCTTGTTGAATTTTGATATTCCCGCATAAATGAAAACTATGATGACAGAATGGATTTAAATCCTAGCCACACAGGCCGAATATTTGTTCCTTCTGGATGAAAATGAGAGGTGGTTCCGTGAGCTATGATCTGGTGTATTTGGGCCGTGGTTGCACACTTCAGTTCGTACGGATAGATTCGGATTAGACAGTCGTAAATTCTACAACACAAAAACGATTCAGAACGACTGTTGCTAAATGTATAGAAGTAATGTAGTTAGTGAAGTTGGCGGAAGCTTGAAGTGTTTGCGTTTTTTCAACGAAGTTTGTAAATACGAAGATACTAAAAATTGGAGGAATGCGCAGCTGATTGAAAACACAGCCGCATCAGACCGAACATCTGATGGAAAACAGAAGTATAGTTTATTTATTGAAAATTTTGGGAAATTCAACAGTGTTTATTTCACCATATCAAACGATATTATATTTTCTCACCGAAACGAACTGAGTTTTTACATGCTATTGAGAAATAAGCGGGTGTGAAGTTCAGACCTCAAATTTATCGGAGCGGCAAGGTTTTTCTTCGGATGTCACACGGTCGTCCGTTTTGCGAAACGCAACCATGGCAACCCGCTGTGGTACCGCTCTTTGAAAAACAGTAGCAAACGGGTGCATTAGGAAAAGAAGGGACGTGCATATTCCGTCCTATTAACTGTTGCACTTAACGGTCTACGCATTTTAACTTACATGTTGGGAAAAGAAGTTCGGTTTTAAAGTGGTTCCAATAGACTAAAACTATGTTTTAGCAAAAAGTTTCTTGTGAAGTTTCTAGGTTTCAATGTATGTAGTTAGTTTTTTTTTATATAACGGCTTATTTTGGTTTACAATACAGAACAGTTTCATTCCCGGTCCTTCGGAACACTAGGCAAATACACTGGTGACCTAGCCACGAAGCGCTGGGTGTTCTTATGGGTGAATAACAAGAAGGTCTAAACCAAACGTTAAAATCAACCAGGAGTTTTTTTGCCGGTTCATAAAAAACACTATGACTTTTCCAGAGCAAACAGGCGAAAAACTATGAAATTTGACAGGCAGACGTTGAAAGTGATAATGAACTGCTTTTATTCATAAACGAATGTTCATTTTACCAAGCTGTTTACTGTGAATAGTGTTTTACACTGACCTGCTTGATGGAGGTTAGACAGCATAGACGAGATACAGATATACAGGGATTTCGGAGCTCATATTTGCATGCGCACCGCAGTTTATTTAATTGGACTTCGCGGATGTTGTGGAATCGACGCCAAAACATATACAAGGTTTTGGTCTGCTGAAAGGACACAAATCTGTAAACATTGATTGTTGTGGGCATAGAAGTTCTTAATGGCAAACTATGCCTACAGAGAGAAGCATGGTTTTCCCCAGTAACCCCCTGATGTACACTAGGAAAAGCAGTATTCATGAAAAAACATGTCAGACAAGCTCATTCAGATTGTTGTGAAAGCAGGTAAACAAAACCACATCTCGGCAAAACAGAAACATTTATGCAAATGTCAATGAAGAGGTTGCATGAAAGTGAGAAAGATGATGCCATTTGTAATTTAAAGCTTGGAACATGCTTTCCTACGGACCATCCAGTAAATTTACAACGCTAAGTTGCCTCTATTTATTTAGTCAAAACACAGAGAGGACAGAATTCTAGATATCAGTATTTTGATTAACTCTCATCATATATAGTTTGCTCGTTTTAATTTGGTGACTGATGAGAGGAAATCTGAATGTTGACATCTCGCAACAAATTCTGTCTCCGTTTTAACGAAACAGATGAAAGGAACTCGATGTTCTAAATTTTTAAGCGAGAACCCTCTGTACGCACAGCTCGCGCATTGAATCGGTTACATTTTGGTGATAGCCACCAGTTAAACTGATACGGAGAGGAGTTTAAGAAGACTGTGGAATCAATCCAGGTTTCCATGTATTTTCCTGACTTCCTGTCTGAAGAGAAGCTTCCACCAAACAGCAGAAACCTTGTAATGGTTGGTAGTTCTGACGTCAAAGCGTCTAAAGAAAGACTGGGGAAGTTTATTGACGCCTGGCAGTGCATTGCCAGTTTGTCAGGTCGAGTTCAAAAACTTTATAGCCACAACTCAGGAAACCGAGACGAAGATAATTCACAAATTACCAACTTCAGTACCTAGTGAGCAGGAGATTTCTACGTTTGTCACTGATATATCGGTGAATCTGTAAATAATCATTTACTCAGTTTAACAAATCTTGACTGGAAGTAATTTCGTTGGATTTTATCTTCAAGATGCCCTGGAGAAAATGCGGCACTCAGTGTACCCAGGTTCAAGATGAAAACCTGTACGAACAGTCAAAAGTTCTTAGTCCCAAATTGCCGGATAGCGCAAATTAGTCACAGGCAAATTCGGTTCGTATCCCACATAAATTTTTGTCTGCCACAACATCCAACCATTGCTGTTTGTTACCTGAAGACTACAGAACCACCAAAGAGCTTAGAAAAAAAATGTTGTGGTACTCTTTAAGTGAGACAAAGGTTCCGAGGTCGTTCTACTTAGGAAGATCAGTGAAGTTTTAACGAATCAGGTATATTCTGATCGACGAGGATTCGTAATGAACACTGGCCCTAATACCAACTCGGTGAATAGAAAGAGAATACCCAACAAACTGAATATTTGTGCAATATAAATATATTGCATGTCTATAGATCTGAAGCTCAGCACAATAAACTGAAACTAACAAGAATGTGGGCACTGAGGTTGAAAGGCCTCTCAAGAATTTATGAGATGGGCATCTCATCACGACTGTTGTCATCTGTGAACAATGTTACTGAGCGTTATTCAGTGGACACCCTGATGCCAATTTATGTAATTTTGTCCTTCTCTTGTATTCGTATTTCTATTGAGAAATTTCGGGGACACATTGCAGTAAGTCCACGGATGGTGTATTCGGCCAGCATGAGACTGTTGACATTTTTGCGATTGTATTTCCTGTCAGATTATAGATTTCTGTGTTCCATTTAATATCCTTACAGATCTCAAATTTGCTTGCTCTAAAAACATTTCGCTTGAAATGAAATGTGTGAATTACGGACAGATTCACCGCGTAGCTCTGGGTAGTCCAATGGGACCCATATTGGCGGATATTTTCGGAAGTGTCTAAGAGACATTTTCAAGTAAACGTTTCTCGAATCTTGCTCCACAAACAACGCGTGGGTGTTGTTCCATTTGATACGAATGATTGTGTTTTCATTTCATTTTTTATAACGAACTGAACTCAAATCTCACTATAGCTGAGGAGGCGGTAGTTTTTTTTTTCAAATTTTACACATTCTTATCACTAGATGTCAGATTGAAACGTCGCAAAGGCCTGTTTATCGTAAGCTAAGATAGAGCTGGCAATACTTGCCATTCTGTAGCTTCCCATCTGTTGCTTACAAACAAGGCCAAGTGAGAACATTATTTCGCAGAATTAGAACGATATGCATTATAGGTCGACTCGAGTAAGAGGAGCCTATTTGAAATCCACTGTTGGACTGCGATTTTCCAGAAGAGTTCACTAATACCGAGAGTAAGAATGAAGGACCAAATGTGGCAAGCTGCAGTCCGGAATAAAAGAACAGACTTTCGCGAATCTAATCCAAGGTCGTCCATCTCACTGAAAACGTCAGTCACAGACCGGTATCTGTATCGCAAACGCATTCATCCAACTGTCTATTTACGCGTTTCGTTAAGCATTGGACGGTTGACTGTCCATAGCCAAAATACAGCCAATCATTCTGCCTCTCGCATAACATACCAAAGCTCTCTATTTGAAATGACGTCAGCCTAAGTCAAACAGATCGATACTTGTGTCTACGCATCGCGGAGTACAGTCCTAAATAGTTATACCCGTCATTTTTATAAACTACCTATTGACTTGAACAAGCTCGAACAACCCGGCTTCATAGATCACCAAGCTGGTCTCAGCAGCCGCTCACTTAGTTGACCCGGTCAAGTTGTTCAGGATATCGTAATTGTGACCCGGAACTGCTACTGATGCAATGCTAATCAGACAACTTTGACCAGGTTCGCTTGCAAGAAAGCGCTGACACAATCTTCTTGACATGGAACAGATTGTACCATTAGAACTCGAACGGCCAAACCTATGTGGATGGTTCGTTTACCCGTTGTCGCTGGATGCAGTTGGTATAAAAATTTCTGGTTTTACATGAGTAACTGATGAGAGTAAATAAGAATGTCAACACATCGTGACATCCATTTCAAAACTGTCAGTTTACGGACGGGCGGTTTGTGTTAACGAGTGATACGACCCTACATAAACTTTCTGCAGACAATTCGAACCTAAAGTATTCTTGACAGATGAGTTCGGATGAACTTGAAAGGCGTTCTTGAGGATACTCATGGGGATCACATCATACAGAGACTATCGTCAGTATTGTCGTTAACAATATATAAAACCTCCTTAGCGAAACATAGTGGTATCACGAAGGTCGATGGTCGTCATAAACTGACTGCAGTTGCATACGTTAAGACAGGCTCGAATCCTTTTATCATTCCTGAACAGAGCACCAAATAATTAGTGAGCCATGCTCCAGTTTGCCTGTTTTTGTGTAATCATGTTATCGCATCTTGAAGTGACGTTGTATTAGTCCGTCTTTGGTTTCTTCTTTGCGTCATTGCTTGGATAGTTGGTAGAGCAGATAGGCTTCCTTCACAAATGAGCTCCAATGAGTTGTGTTTAATCGCAGTGATTTTAACTTTAGATTTTAACTTTAGATGTTTAAAACAAACAGACTTCCAGCCCTACTATGGCAATGGCCATTGAAGTTTTCGTGTCGATTATAACTGAATTTAATTTTACGACAAGTTGACGTTAGTAAAATGCTACAACAAATGCCAAGGAGAGTGTTGTTTAAACAGAAATGCTGATCATCTTGTGTGTGATAGTAGACCTGTAAGTTTACGACAATCGACGACCAGAACCGTAGATAATGAGGCCTTGCAGCTACACACAAGGGATCACATCTACAGTAATCGCCGTTCTTCGCTTGACGCATTAGTAGCAAATTGTGCGGACTCCGTGTATAACTTCAATTCCGCTGTTTATTCTTACTGAGGCCATCAGAGCTACGGCAGGCATGATGATTCACGGGGTGCTAGGAACCATATACTTGGGAAGACGTTTCGTGTCATCCTGTTCAGAATAAAAAGCACTAAGCGATGATCAGCCACCAATAAATTCTACACAGAAATCATTTTATTCTGCAATCATCGTGAGGATAACATATTTTAAAACGTCTTATTCAAGAGAAATTATTCAAGGATTAACAACTTCAGTAAAAAATGTTCACAACACCACAGCTAACTGAAATATCTTTCGACCTTTCGCCAGCTAAAAGTTATAACGCGCGCCGCTCTTTGAAGTGCGTTTCACACGCTTCTCTTCCACACTTTCTCGAACTGTTCACATTAGCCTCATAAGTCTGATAACCTTATAAATAGTCGCACAAGTAGCCCACCAAATTTGGATGAGTTGAATTTGCGTGATCCAGCGGTGTCTTGTTTCATTTTAGATTACGGAATATGCCAGCCGTAGGACAGTTTGTCCTGAGAATTTCTATAACCAATGTCTAGCTTGCTAAATACATGCGGCAAACGGTCTGTAAACCACTCTCAAAAATAACATTTCTGAATTGGGACGATGGTTTTTCCTCATCCGTTCATCTTTAAAACTTCCCATATTTCTAGTAGTTAGTTTGCGGATTTGTTTGTTTGCATGAATCCCACAAGTATCAGGTCTGGGAACCAAACTGGTTCAAAACGCGTAAGGGAGGAACAAGCACAAACGCGGTAATCGCCATATAAGTTGAACTACGGGGACATTTCTGGGGCTCGCAAGTTTCATATCTAGACATAGTTATCCACCTCTCTCCTTTCTCAAGTGAGATTTAACATATGATCTAGGGGAGTAGCTACTCAGGCAAGCTTTCTCAGGTAATCCATTCCGGACTCAACCAACTTGACTGTTGGGGAACTGCTGAGCGCCAAAGCTCTACAATGAACGTCCTTTAGAGGAACGAAAGAATTTCGACGACGGCAAGTGTGTGCATTATTTATTATTGTGCAGTCAGTGAATCAGCACGTAATTTTTGAGATGAACGCGGCCTGTATGCTTGACATGATAACACCGCTTTATTTGCATCATGTTGAGTCCTATATTCAAAAATGCAAGGCCCGATCACGTTCACTTATCACCCTTCGACGCGATTAAGAGAAAAACGCCATTTTCAAGAACAGGCTGTCTAATCACACAATCACACATTGGCACTAACTGAGGTAACTTGTGGGTTACAGACATCACACACCTGGGAGTATAAATCTGGATGTGAATGCCTTTGACTGTGTGGATTGTTGCCATAGCAGACACAGGTGAACAGATGTTCTTAAAATAAACAGCTGGATTGTATATTTTGAGTGTAATGATTTCAGCAAGAATCGTGGTTTGGTGTAAACCAATATTGTGTACTCAGTGACACAAGTTAAAGTAAGATTTTAACACTTGTACATCACTTCAACTTCTGAAGTTGTCTCAAATCCAGTGACAATGAAAAGTTAATCAGTAAATACCCGAAGCAACTGTTGTCCAACATTTCTCCTACAATTCAACCATAGAAAATTTCAAGCGTTTTAAGATGATAAATTAATCATTTTTTACTGGAACATTATATGAAAATTTTACTATTGAGTGAACAATTGTTTCAGATGAATGAACATACCTGTCAATATGTTGACTTGAAGTCAATTATCCGGCCCATATGTCTTCTTTACGAGAAAAAACTGTCAGAATGGAGTTAGAATACGATCGCGGGAGAAACATTCTCTCCGATTTCATTTGATTTTTATTCCTCGTATGAATTCGTGCTAATGAAACGCCAAATGTCACTAGCAAAGTGGTTCTCAACACCATTAAATTAAAAACCTTTGGTTAACTATCTGGTATCCACTCAGCAACAGTTGTCATCATCGCTAACATAGAGAAAAACTCGAAGCACTGATGCATTTCTTGGGCCCGGTCTATGTGTCAATTGGGGGTGAGTTTGGAATGAAAGATCGGTAATGTAAACTGAGCTAATTACAACATAGGGATTGATAGGTTGTGCATAAAATGTGTAAAAACTTTTGCGTGCATTTTTTCAAACTGTGTGAACGGCTGAGAGTGTGGTTCTAAAGAACGAACAAACGCTGTGGACTAAGTGGTTTGTGTTGAAATCTACCCCGAGGAATTAAGTTTTAAGAGGTGCATTTCGAAAGTCCTAATCAACAAAACCAAGTAGATTGAAGAAAGTGTGAAAGAAACTTATTTCTGTTGGTAAGAAAACACTTTTTGAATAAAACCCGAAACATCACAAGCAGGGTATATCGAGTTAAGTGTTATATATGAACTAAAGCAACTAAGTCATATTGTGGTGGATTGTCAAGTCGGAGGTGCGAGTTTTCAAACGCTCGGCCGAACACCTCAACGCGGGGGAGGTNTTGTGACTTGGAATTATGACTCGTAAACGAGAGAGCGCGCGTTGCATGTGACTGGCGATTCGGACAATAAAGATTGTGCTTTATTGGACGCCTCCTCGCTACAATATGGTGGGTCATACAAAGTAATATTTTCGTTTATTTCAGTAGGCTTTTCATGATGCACCTTGTTCGCATTAGCTCTCAAGTTGTTATAGCTTTTCAATGACCTCAGTCAACATGACATTCAAATGTGTTCGGCGTTTTAACACTTGTTTGACAAAGACGTCCGCTATGTATATCTTGATTCTTTTGAATGTCGTGTTGGTTAGTTTTGTCTATTTTCACCGAGCTACCTTTTAGTCTGTGTAATATACTCTTGTTCAACAGCAGAAGTTAGACTAAACCGGAGCATTCCCCTTCATATGCGATTATTTCTGAATCTGGATTTCATGATCACCGCAGTGAGCCTTTGTAGGAACTGCGACCGAGAACTTCAATTGCTAACACCATTTATAAGGGCAAAACACAGAAGCCCAATATCGTTTGTGTCCGCGGTAGCTCAGTCGCATTTTTGGTCGAATAATAGTCACATGTCCACAGGCCGGTAACTGATCCTGTGTGGAGTGAGGTGGCCTGAGGATTCTCAGTTCTCGTGTCTATGCATGTTACATCGTGGCGTGTCAACTTGGAAATTAGCCCTACTCAGCTGCCAGTAACATTTCTCAGTGTTGTTTTGAATGCGCTATATATGATATGTATATTTGCGGCCAGCTGAACTATATTTATCACAGCATGGTAAACGGATGGACCAACGTAGTCTGAGACGACTTTACCTGACGATCAGCACTTAAACGCTTAAGAAGCTGAGGTCTATCAGTGAACGGTGGAATCAGTGCTCACCATTACATTATTATTAAGTTAGTTCCAGAACCGACCAAGTGCCCAGTTGACAGTATAGAAAACAGTTAACACAAAAATAATCTGCGCGGAAACATACAACTCAGAACACATTGTACAACGACAACATGAAGCAGAATTAATGTTTTAGTTAATTTCACACAGCGCTGCAGTTTGATATTTATGGTACAGGTTTTTAAGGTTTGCATTTTCTCCTTGCAGTAGGTTAACCAGTGCGATCTAAAGGCTGTCCCCACAACCAGCAAAACAGTGTTTCTGTCTAGTGAGTAGAGTCTATCATATTAGGCGCTAAGTTATCAACAGTAAGATTTTACGGTTTAGGACTTTCAGATTACGGCTCAGTTTACTAGTGAAAACTGAAGCTAGTCTTAGCATGCACTAAAAAATTAGTTGTACCTACAGCTTCTTTCTGTAAACCACACCCATCGGGATTTCACAACCACAACAATTATGTTCACATTATCCATAACACGAAAGCAAGTCAAAAGCGTGATTACAATTTATGGATAATGATCGGTCAACTTCTGCTTGAGAAGAGTGGGTGTGTTAGCGAATATCTGAGCGTCGCACGCGTCTGTCTTAAGACACGTGCTCGTCGATGTCAGGCTGTTCTTGCGGAGCTTGATTTTCAGGTGGTTTGATGAAAATTGAGCAGGAGAGTTAGTGTCTCTATGAGGTGCTTTAATGCACACACTTATGAGTTTCAGAGTTAAATGACATTATTACCAGTCTCAGCACGACATATTTGCAGTGGACTTGAGGAAACTCATATATTAATCGGAATGGTTCGTACGACTTCAGTTAATGGTCAGTGTTCCTCAAGTGGGAGAAATTATCAAAGGAACCTGGCTTTTTTCAACCCCCTCAAAACCACTTGAAAAGGTTATTGCGAATTATTTCTGACAAAGGCATCCTGCCACTCATAAAGCAATGTCTCAGCAACAACATGTGATTGGGTGGTAAAGAATCCCTGGCTATTTGTCTATAGTGTGCGGTACCTTCATTTTTGTTTTCCTGTATACCAAGTAATCTCAATCAGGAACCTTGATTTAAAACGCTACCTGAAACCAACTAACAAATCACACCTCCTGATACTGATTTGCAAATATCCTTAGCGTTAGCCAAAACCTGACCCAGCGCGATCACGGTTGAGTGTTATTCAGCCATTGACAACCTTAATCCCCACTGCTGCCACATCTTTAGATCATCCAGTCATCACAAGCATACAGCCAAAATAGGGAAAAGATGACGTTACTTTGAAAACAGTGACATCGAATGTTCAAATTTACGTAGTTTAGGAGTTTTTGAAAGTCTATCTGAATGTGAAAAAGTAAATTGCGTAATAAAGATCAGGTGCTCGAGCAGGTTCATGTAAGCAGTCTTTAGTGTGAGTTAACTTGGAAATCCATGTATGGTTTCGGCTATAAAAGGGAGATTGTTATCGTGGTATAACGAACAAAAATGTTCGCAGCAAATTTCTTTGGTTCCAGTCAGCCTCGATACGAGCATGGGATACAAATGTGCTGTTTTCAGGTGATCAGGAAGTGAGCATTACCTAGAGTAAACCTTTGGCGGTTTGTTGGAATGTGCACACCACTTGCGAACCACCGATTCACATACTTGCTAATGTATTGAGCTGTCGCAGGTGGAATTGTGACTCATCATTGCAAAAATAATAACCCATTGTCAATGAAGGTGAAGACATCATGGGTTGGTACGCTTGCTCATGTTGTGTATCAAACTGTTTCTTCTTAATCGTTCTTCTGTTACAGTATTTACTTACCATACCACTAAATTTATGTATCGATGAAGAAAACCCACGTTAACGGATCAATGACTAAGCGATAGAACTGCCTATACAAACATATTACGAATAAACTTTATTAAGTAAATTCTTGGTTAAGCCACAACTAGTTAAAACCAGAGTTATCGTTGTGACTTAACCAAGGATTTACTTAATAATGAGCATCAGCACAACGCACAATATCTGTTCGCGTATCCGTTCTGTGTACGGCGCAGATGTCCTAACGAATGAACTTTATTCACTGAAATTACCAGTCTGCTTTGATCCCTCCGGATGAATTCATACTAAGTAAATGTGCTTGCAAAACTGTAATAGGTGGTAAATAAAAGCCGTGCTCTGTAAGCGCAAGTTTGGAGCCGGCTACTAGTCACTGTCTTCTGTTGTTCAGATTTCCCAAACATGAGTGTAATCCTTGTTTTGTTGAATGCCACTTCACACCTTAATACGAGCCACTCAGGCCAACTTCGCAAAATATTTCTTGTCTCAAAATGAACAAGGTTTATGAAGGAAATGTCTCCACTACAATCAGATCGGTTTATTTTGCCCCGAAAAAGATTAGATAACAACACCGAGCCTTTCCTGTTACTGTACAACTTTGTGATTGGTAAGTACAGGGAACATCTGTGTGTTTTGGCTTTATGTCTGTTTTCCGAACGGCAGTGCTTCAACTAGGTTTGATGGACTAAGCAACCAGCTGTGGCCTGAATTTAACCAATTCCTTGTAGTTTTCGCAGATGTCACGACCTGCTGCCCTGTGTAGCCACGGCCAAGTAGTCGAAGCAACCACCAAAGAGACGGCTTGGTTGTTCCAGATAATTCTGATGTCTACTGCGGATCCTACATAAAAATTTTCAACCTAAATAAAGAGACATCCTTCTTGATTGCGTTTTTTAACCTGGACTGAACGAATATGGCTCAGCGTCCGCAAATAAAGGTCAAGTCGTGCTTATCGTGACATCATCGAGGCATTGATCAACAGGGTTGCGTCGTGTAAGCGTCGCTGGAATCTTCATCTTAGCTGTCATGTGGACTTTTACCACTGACGAACACTAACAACAGCGAGTTTCGAATACGATGCTTTTTCCGACGGGGATGACTGATTTGTCTGTGAAGTCCAATTTAGATTATCGATATATGGTGTAGCCTCTATAATAACAGAACAATTCATCATTGACTGTTGGATTACGCCGAACGTTGTTCAGATCTACGTGGCTCAGAACGTTTTGTTTACTCGGCCTGAATTCTAGCATACACCTGTTCCACTACTAGTGGCTTAGCCCTGAAGAAATTATTGTGACCGTTTAGATCGCGTTGGATAGTGGCAGCAACGTGGTCCTAAAGCAGTTGGCTCTCAGCCTTAGACATAGGTTGACACCAAATGGACAAAAGCGTGGCCTGTGCAAAGTTAAATAATCTCAACGAAGCCGTTAGAATCAATTCAAAAGAATCGTTCGTTTGATAATTATTTTGAACATTCGTTGATAATAGCGAATTCGACAACACAGTTGCCTCACGAGGACGTGATCCAGTACTCCACTCTGTTTTGCTGTAAAGTTTGCAATGATGGCGAGTTCAAAGCTACTATGGCATTCTGGACTGGGATAGTTATTAGATCCGTCGGGATTTGAAAGCTAGGGTCTGATGTAAACTTGGTTCAGGTAATGTCAACCAAACTCCCACTGTTAACCAGGGTGTCAGTCTTCCAACTGTCAACGTCTCGTCTTTCTGCTGTACACCTGTCCATCGTTCGCTGTGAGCATTAAGTGATCGCCGTTCACCAGACCAAGCCAGAGTTCAAGTCCTGTCGGTTCACACTAATTGATTCACCAGGCACCCTAATGAAAGTTATAATTTCAGTAGTTCATCCAAGCTCCCATAGGTTTGGTTGTGCGAAGCCTCAATTTTCTTCTTTAAGTGCACCAAGTGAACACAGCGTGAGGACGACGTGCGAGATGGTTTGCCTAAAGCTTATCGGCGAATCAACATGGGTTTAAAAATATACTAAACAAACATTGATTGTGTGATCACCTTCTACTCGAAAAACACTGTAGAGCGAACGGGCTCTTTTCCATTGCATCATCATCAGGCTAAATGTATCGCATTCAGGTCACAAATTTTACAGGGCAATCATTAAGGGGATAAACGAGGAACGAGTGGTTAATGAGATCAGTCAGTTCAGTGTCACGGTTCAGTCGGTTACCCTCTTGACAATGGGTCTTGACAAGCTAGCAGGGTGGAGTGTTGGTCATGGCACATCCCAAGCCTGAACAAACGTTTCTGGGTGTGTAGGGGTGGGCCGCACAGGTGGATTTGCAATAGATTCAGCTGTGGATAAAATCTTACGCCTCGCTGCCCTCGATCAGGTTGCCTTAACTCGGCAGATTGGGCGAAGTGCCTCCGTCACGTTGACAGAGTGATTCGAATCCATCAGGTGCGATAGTATGGCACTGTTGACAGGTTTTGCTATTCCGTGGTCGAACCGAGCTGGGTGGCGTTCCCGTACCTGCTCGGCTAAGCGTCCGGTCGTGCGGTCGACATAACTAGTTCCACAAGAACAAATGACTGAGTATACAATGAACGAGGCTGCAGAAACAGACACTATCTTTTAGACGTGAACACCAAACCGGATTGGACGTACGGTGGACGCGTAGCTCGGCGGAGCATAATTTTTGTATTTAATGTACTTGTGAGTCAGCGTGTGACAGTTCCGTCTAGCGCATCGCCCATGAAAGTTAATCTGATCTGTGTCCTTTTCTTTTCTACCAGGTACGGTTGATCTCTTTCACCCAGCTATTGCATGCCTCTTTATATTAACCTTTTGGGGTAGCTGTCTTGTATGAATGCTGTGGGTAAGAATACCACTTCTTCAGTAATGGTGACAGTCATGTAAGTTCTTACGGCTCTGCCCGTCAACCAGTTAAGTGGGCTTTTTCAGGGAAAGTGGCACGAAAATGTTGAAGTAAATGTACCGACCACTCCATGCGCCTTTTCTATGTATCACGTACTGAACTGAGCCACCAGCGCGGCGATGTGAACGTACATCCAAAAAGCCTAATTGGCTATTCATTTCAGTCTCCAACGAAATTCGCAAACTTAGGTGCAACGCGGTAATATGATGGCGCCCGCAAGTTGCTGATGTCAACATCGATTTCGGAGAACTCGTAACCACATAACCACATCCATGTGCCTCTTCTGTAATAATGCATAGAACCAGGCATACCAAAGTCTGCTCCAAGGTTCAGGGTAGGGGTATAAAACAAGATAGGGTGACGCATAGCTTGCCCCAATAGTAATCACGCTCAGCCGTGAAATCTCAGTTTTGATGGGCTGAACGACAAGCTGATCGAGCGTTGCTTGAGTACACCACAAGGCCCAGAGTTATTGCGGTTTCATAAGTTGCATGAACTGTTGTCCGCCCACACAAGCTTTTTGGCCTGCCGAACGAAGTATATTATAGCTGTGTGTACTTGTGAAACAAGCAGCTTACGCCACCTCATGTGTAACAAGCACATATGCGGACGTGCTATTTACGTTTGTGAAACCTGCTGTACACGTTGATCATGGAACACTCAGATCTGAGATCAACTCGCCAACGTACAGTAACAGCAATTTGTAAACGTCGTTTTGCAAAGATGTGTGTTGTAAATGGTAACCTATCTAGAGTTGGCAATTGCAGTAGAGGAACTGTTATCATCTGAACAAGTGGCTTTGTTGAACGTTGGGAAAAACACGTTGTGTTATCACACCAGCAATCCTGTGTATAAAAACAGAAGTCCGATGATCACACGTAAAATGGTCACTAGAAACTCTCCTGAATCTAGCGTTGTTAAACTAGTCCAGTGCCGATGTTCGTCTGTTTAGTTGATGAGAAAGGAAGACAGTCGCATTGTTTAGCATTCGCACACATATCAGAGTGGATTCAACAGCTGACAGATTACGGAACATACTGTGCTGGTACAACTATCGCCAGAACGACGACCAGCATTCATAATGTGCAACGGCTTTTGAATGCAGGTGATAGAAACATCTCTACTAAAGCGTTTTAAATGGTCCATTAGGCAGTGAACACCCCCGAATAACTTGATTTCTGTTGTTACGACATGATTAAAACATAGTACGTTGATTTGTATTTGACGTGATCTGTTAGCTGTATATAACATAACCCTTGTTATACGCGATATGAGCTTGTGAGGATTTATGGCGGTCTGCTGACGGATTTATCACACAAAACTGTTTTGTAAAATTTTATTTTAAACTGCCCAACAATATACAACTCGCAATTTACATGACTCAGTCTCAGTATGGGCATATTTGTAAATGACTCACTTTTTCCACAGATTACTATTAAATATTTCACCAAAACGATAATACTAGGTATAAGTGATGTGGCCACCGTTTGTATACTCTGAATGCTGCTGACTATAAGTGTTTTGGTTGTCACTTCGAGTATACTCCGTAGTCAAGCTTTCACTCGATGTGATGTATCTATCGTTTGGTCACGATAAGCGCTATCCGCATTTGCACTGTAAGGACCGAATTAAATAATACAACCCCTGACAAATCATGTAATGCTTACACAGTTTCAGTTTATATATACTCACAGCCTAAACAAATAGTTGACAATTAGTTAAGTTACGTTTCATCACCAAATATTAGTAGTGATATCCACGAAACTTGTAGGAAAGTTTGAAACAATGTTCCCCATCGATAAATTTGGAAAAAGCCAATAGTAACATGTAAGATGTCTTGCGCAATGACATTTCGTTCGCATCTCATCGGTTACTTTTGCGAAATTAACATACACTTTATACAGTTTGGGGACAAGCAGCTGGGCGAAATCAATCTAGAAATACTCGAAACAGTCAGTCAGGTGACCAAAGCGGAAGCAGCAAAACGCAACTGATTGATAATTTTGATGCAATATGGGGGTGGTTAAAGATACATACATATTGAGTGGGAAGGTCAGATATGGTTAGAAAAATCTATAGAAAACAAACAAGAGCTAAAACACTGTACAAAAAAGTACCAGTTGCATTCTTACCAACATAGTGAAAGGCTAGTCACCAACTGTTTCTGTGCGCATGAAGAAGGATTCAGTCGATGTAGTGCGATAGCTTCCGCAATATTGAGAGCCTGCTTCAGCTTGGGTCTAAAGAAAACGCTGAAAGCCGTTCTAGGGTCCACTGCGTGGCCGGTCTGTAGAAAGTGTTTTGTAATGACACTGACGGCACAACCGACCCCCGAGTTCAAAAGCCATTTCGTATGTGCCTTTATGACCAATATTATCCATGACTGGCTCACCATACCACCGGCTTGCCGAGTAGCTGATCAGTCTGATTGACCCTGTGAGATCCAAATGGACTGTGCACAGCTTAAATGACACTTTTGAATTCGTTGAACTGATCTTCAACATCATTGTCAAACACCAGATAATGACTTCTTTTAATGTTGAGTCAATATTCACAAATGTTCCACTTGACGAGGTTATCAATATTGTTTGTAATTACGCTACTGAACATAAGTTGGCACTTGGTATTCCCATCGATGAGCTCTCGAAGCTGCTGAAAATGTGTACATCCAATATCCAAATTGTGTTCAACGGCACCTACTACAGACAAATAGATGGAGTTGCAATGGATAGTCCATTAGGACCTGTGTTAGCTGACATATTCATGGGTCACTTAGAACATTATGTGTCTACTGAAATTCGGAACACGTTGTTTTATAAACAATACATAGACGATATTTTTGCTGTATCCGACGGCCACTGGCAAGTAACAGCCTTTCATGAGCTGTTAAATAGTTTACACAACAAACTAACCTTTACCCTTGAAGTTGAACAAAATGAGAGGATATCATTCCTTGACGTTCTTTTGAAAAGGCTCGAGGATGGGTCACTTTCCAGAGGTGTCTACCGCAAGTCCACGTGGACAGGACAATATCTGCACTTTTAGAGTTTCACACCTATTGCTCAAAAACATGGCCTCGTTAGGACTTTGTTTCACAGAGTTCGACGTATTGCGACTGAGGATGAACTAGAAAGTGAACTGATGCTACTGCACGAGACTCTTATAGAAAGTGGTTATCCCAAAAAGTTTATTGAGAAGTACTCCACTCCACAACCAACGCGGGTTACACCCATTACTGTTCCTCGCAAGCCTGCCTATCTAACTCTTCCTTTGAAAGGTGATAATATTTCAGCCCTGATCAAACGCCGTTTAGATGCAGCACTCAAGCGCACATATAACGCCGCCCGACTGGTCTACGTGGATGAAACCACCCGTGTTCCAACTACACCTAGAAAAGACATGGTGCCTCTTTTCGCCCAATCCAATAGTTTATACATGTTTGATTGTGTCCGTGGAAGCAGATACGTCGGCAGAACCAGGAGGCACCTTGGCACACGTATCAACAAACACATACCGAAATGGCTTTTGAACTCGGGGGTCGGTTGTGCCGTCAGTGTCATTACAAAACACTTTCTACAGACCGGCCACGCAGTGGACCCTAGAACGGCTTTCAGCGTTTTCTTTAGACCCAAGCTGAAGCAGGCTCTCAATATTGCGGAAGCTATCGCACTACATCGACTGAATCCTTCTTCATGCGCACAGAAACAGTTGGTGACTAGCCTTTCACTATGTTGGTAAGAATGCAACTGGTACTTTTTTGTACAGTGTTTTAGCTCTTGTTTGTTTTCTATAGATTTTTCTAACCATATCTGACCTTCCCACTCAATATGTATGTATCTTTAACCACCCCCATATTGCATCAAAATTATCAATCAGTTGCGTTTTGCTGCTTCCGCTTTGGTCACCTGACTGACTGTTTCGAGTATTTCTAGATTGATTTCGCCCAGCTGCTTGTCCCCAAACTATATAAAGTGTATGTTAATTTCGCAAAAGTAACCGATGAGATGCGAACGAAATGTCATTGTGCAAGACACCTTACATGTTACTATTGGCTTTTATCAAACTCGTGGAAAAGCTAAAGAACAGTCACATTCAGTATCAACTGTGAAAAGCTAACGAATTTTTATTTGTGTTTCAAGTGTAAGAATACTAATTACAAACTCTAGAAAGTAAGTTAAATTGAGGACGTTCAAATGAGTGTTTTCATCGGGTCTCAGGGGAGTAAATAGAATTACGGCTGAGAGGTCCAAGTGAGAAATTGGGTGGTATCAAGTGTTTTAGAAACACTTTCACAACCTGATGACGATAAATATTAAAAGCAACAAATCTTTATCGCAAGGAGATAGGTGATTGGGGATTTAACAAGTTTTACAAAATCCTTTGACAACAAACTGATGAATATCAATGATGAACTAAACAAACAATCGGACCATAGAAACATTTGCAAATCGACTGACTAATTGATGTAGAATGAAGTGGTTGTAAACGTTCGACGTAAATCAAGTTTCTGGCTATAATGAAAATATATGTAAAATAAACTGGCCATGTTTTGATGTTACTCAAAGGGTCCTCTGATTACTAACATGAGGAATTGAGATATGAGCACATTACTCAGGTAGACGGAGACAAATACATTGAAGAGTTTGTTGCTTCAACCCATTTTGTGAACGAAAACAAGATATGAATGTAGTTGGATGTGTTCGGAGAAAGACTACGTGACTTCGACCGGCTCGATATTTCTGCTTCACAGTCCAGACAAGCGAAAGAAGAAAATCCTGCTATGATACTGATGGTCTGCACATCATCCGCGAATGTGATTGCAACTATATGCTCGTCCGTATACGTTACAAGCTGAATGTAAGGAAGGGGAAAGTGTTGAACCATGTCAAAATTCGACAGCAGTAGTGAATGGTGATTACACTGGACTGTCGAATTGAGCAAAGTAGCCTAGTCAAGTAGGATGATCGCTTAAAGGCTCGATAATGGGGAGTTAAATTTCGGGCTCGATGAGAGGCTCAAGTAAAGTTTTTGTACTTACTCTCTGAAATGCATCGCTGTTTCCTAAAAGGTGTGGACGGTCTTTAATTGTCATCAAGCTTTGACGGAAAGAAATGGACTAAGCAACCTGGACCATCAGGATTTCGAGTGCAAACGACACGTTTTCGAAAACTGTCATTAGTGTTGACGTAGTGGGCGGCTGGGCTTTTGGTCGTCGACAACTGGTTTCTTGGCAGCATATTTTAGTCCATTCCGCTTCTTCGTGAAATACCAGATCTCGCTGCTGTTTTTGCCACCCTGTAATGTACTGTTGTATGCAGCCTCCACATGGAAAACAAATACACTGATATATTAACCTCTGATTTCCTTATATACAGTTTTTAAACAAGGCAAAAAAAATATATCCATGCGAAAAAAGATCGTTTTCAGAAAACAACGGACAAGGATACAGAAACTTAGGCAGCTGGTGAACGGACAACAATACTTATATGATTTCTTGTGGTGAACCAGCTCGAATCGGTTGGTCATATTCTTTCACTTTATTTATGGTTTTCCACCACGAAGTCAATCGAAAGAGTACTTTTTATCTGAAAGACGCTTATGCAAGCACCGCTTTGAGATTAATATCAGTGGTTCAGTCACACCACCTGTACAGCTACGTCTATCGTCCTGTGCTTGCTGACATCGCAACGACTTCGGCAAATGTGGTTTTGAAGTTAATGTCGTGATAGTTGTTTCAAGCACTCTTATATGAAAAATAAGTTATCAGCTTCCAAAATTCTGCCGACGAAACTAAACAGCAGTTGGCAATACTTCACAAGAAATACGGGAAGCCCAACTCAAACAATTAACAAAGTTTACAATCAACAAAGCATTTGACTCTCTGCTACTTCAGGATAGGCAAGTTTGGATGAAATACCCACTCGATATGGGTTAAAAATGCACAAATTTTACAGTTTACCTCATGCTGTGATCTGGAACTTTGAAGTAACACAATTAGGCTTCGAGAAAGAAGATCCATGACCGGTTTGCCGGTCCTCTTTGATGGTCAGTATTGCTGTTCCTGATTAATTATTAGCAGTCTTTGCTGATAACCTCTGATTTATACATGCTACTCTTTGTGTGTATCAAAGGTTGACCTTTCTCAAAATTGTCAGGACAGTTTACGATCGAGCAACCTGTGTCCACTGGTGGCATAATCCACTCAACAGTGAATCGTCGATTTGAGAGTGAATTTTTGCCATTTCCATTGTGTCTAGATTCAGTTAGCCGTTTTTCTATGCCTTTTGTGGTTGAACTAACTGGAATCAGGTGTGTCCGGAATTGTCAGGCTGTGAGTGCCTGAGTATTCGCAAGACAACCAACCGTACAGTGACACAATTCGAAAGGTTAATACTCTATATTGAAACCTTGAAGGCAAATTCCCACCTAATTTCTGTAAAGATGAATGGTTCCCCTCTCTCTTCTACCCTTCTGTAACAGTTAAACGGAGTATATAAAGTTATTCGCCGGAAAGCAGGGAAGAGTGGGCAAGGGGATGAAAGAAAAAGAAACGAATTCGCTGGGTGCTTGAATACACAAACGAGTTAACCTTTGAATACTTGTTGATAAAGCAGCTGGGACGGACAGGCCTTTATGATGTTGTACATAAAAGGCTAGAATCCTTAATTTGAAGAACACTTGGTCAAAAAATGAACTGTCTTATATTGTTGTTCAGATTCACTCACAGCTGAATAGTTCAAAGATCACGAGGAAGAGTTTGAAAACCTACGCGTGGTACTAGAACATCTTTATAAATTTGAACATAATAATCATATGACAACTGAAAATGAGGACTTAGTTTACACTTTTTTTATAGGTCATAAACAAACGACAGCGTGGAACCACAGCAAACAGTTTTTTAGATAAAATATAAACCGGAACTAATTCGACTCGTCGGACACAATTACGCATACTGAATGTGAAAGACGCTTACATTTAAAGTCAAACAGCTTATGTCAAAACGGTTAGGGGAAGCAATATCCTAGCCGATGGTGGATGTAAATTAGCAACAAGGAAATTTTGCATTTTGCAGTAACAAGCGCAAATAAACTTTAAGTTCTAAGGCCAGTATAAACTCACTGTCCATTACCATATCGAAAAATCGTAGCGCGCAAATACTTAATTGCTATGACGTCACACTGATGAAGCAACGACAACGTGTTCTCAGAAATGAAACCACTTAGTTGTCCCGTTATATTTGCCTTGTGTTAGGGTCGGAGCGAAACTCACGAACCGGATGTATTTAAACAACTCAGGAAATGCTTTTGACTTTGTGCTAGTCACATTTTCACCAAACACTAGTGAACAATCGTCATGTAGTCCCATTAGCAGGCAGTCGACACTGGGCAAGTGAAAAAATGCAGCTGTTTTTGTCTCTTCCATTAACATCTTCATTAATATTTCTATTTCTGATAATTTTTTAAAGGAAACCCAAGTAAGAACGAACTGGAATTCAACGGGAGAATCACTATACAAATATATTTATATTTATACATTTAACCAGGTAAAACCAACAGGAACTGCCAACCGTCGGGCCTTACTTATGACACCAGTTTCATGGTAGACGTATTTAGTACAACAAGCTTGTGTATACATATGGTAAAACGACAGCTGGTGATTAAGATTGTTTGAGGGGAAAAAGAGCAATTTTGGACTCAACATATACACACACACAAACCGGCTGGCTGAATCACAAAATCCATGATGCAGTGGATGAGGTCGAACTTCTGTTCCCACATGTTGTTGCCATCGTTCACTGTGTCACCTAACGCACAAGCATTCTCGGCATACCAGTAGGTTGAGAGGATTTCTTCTTTGGTTACTAAAACCCGACCACTACGTAAAACTGATAGCAACTTTTCCAGTCCCATTAACTTTTCAGCCAGCCTCTTTCAAACAGTAGTATTATACTCGAGTTTCCCACAAGTTGGTATACATTCGACGATTTCTGTCGCAGGTACTCGTATATTCGGCCAATACAGAGTCAACTATCAGCGTTACTCTTCGTTAAGTTGTTGTGTATAGTGTGAGTACCTCTGCCCGACCATTTCATACAATACAATAACCAACAACTTACGCAATCACCACAGCTTATCTTCTAGTTCCAATGGTGAATATCTGCTTTTTATTGACGATTTGAACTACGTAAAGAAGCTAACATCTGCTCTTCTGGCGCGAACGGAATCGGAGGTTCTCTCCTGTGTGCTGAACTTCAAAAGTCTCCCCTTAAGAGTTGACCAATCACAAACATCCGTGCTGATTGAGACTATGTGTCATTAGCTAGAAGTCGTCTGTCCAAAGTCGAACAGAAGTGTCGGATAGTTTTGTGGAATCAACGACCACTTCGTACGACTTAAGTTTCTCCCTTATGTACTAGTAATAATTCTTAACATCAAAACGTTGCACAGCTCTGAAGTAACAGCATGAGAAAAACAACAAAGGCTGCGCTACACTGTTTAATAATGTAGCTATCTACGGGTCCAACTAGAAAGTCGTCTATCCAGATACATGAAGATTGCTTGTAGACAATGCGTGGGACAAAGTCTGTTTTGTGATGAAAACATTTCCAGTGAGCTCCAAATTTTCCTTGTACGTGGAATTTATCGGAAATTCAGTACGGAAGAGTGAAGCTCATCAGAACTTGTACACTGCATTTAACAGGAAATATACAAGTATAATGTACTTTCAAAACCGAGTCTGTTTGGTGGATGTTATCAACCATGTCTACCTAAGACTTACTTCCATATGTGGGCAAATCATTTAATAGACAAAGCAGTAGAGAACATTCCAGTGGATTCTCACAACATTTATTCATTCTATTCAAGGAAGCAATTTTTATGGTACCCTTTTAGGTTGAAATTTTCTATGCGTGCCTCCGTTAATTAGACCAGAAATTTCGCAAGTTCGTGTGCACTGTACAGCTGGTTTGATGAAGGATCTTTTTCCAGCAAGATAGGTAGTGTAATAAGCCGAACGCTAACGGAAACTTTGAGTGAAACTGAGGTGCTGTTCCTACCAGCGGTTTGCCGATACTTGTTTGATATTATCAAAATGAGCACCCACCGAATTCGATCAGGGTCTTCGAATTCAGAGAGCTTTTTGGTTGGCCTATCTCGTGAGGGAGCACTGGAATCGAGTTTTGCTCATCTGTATCGTATATCCTTGTCCAAACCGGCATTCGTACTCCGAATACCGTGTATACGTGACTAGCGTGTAAACCGGAATGCTAGTAGCCTCACGCTAAGCGTGACTCATCAACCTTGTGTTAATAGCGTGCAGATTGCCCATTCGTCTTTAATTTTACCAATATCCATTTCACAGTAGATAAATCTGACAGAAAATGCTTTTCACAGTTGCACCAGATCACTTGTCCGATTACGTCCCATGGCCAGTGAAGGCATCGAATCCAATCTCAGCAAGCCATTAGACAGTGATAACGAAACACCTAGGTCATAAGTCAAGTAAGCCGAATTCGCACAAGCACTGGCAGCTCAGGCTAGAGTGGCCATGACAGGAACCAATTAGCAAGTTCGAAAATATTTGGCTTAACGAGGAAACTTATTGGGCAAAATTACAAACAATTTTTTCGGCTTAAATCGAGGAGTAGGAAGTAAGTAGGGAACGAGGTTTGCGCAGTTGTCATGACGACTGCAACTGTAGGGTTTGTTATTAGTTTTGTTTACACATTCACGACTTCAACTTACTGGTACCGATTGCCATTGACATTAGCAACGATATACATTTATGAAGCTTTTACTGAGCACTCGACGTGTCATAGAGATAATTAACAACGCTTCTGTACCGGTAATTGTGTACCCAAGCTCCGTGTGGTGTACAATAATTATACTTTTACTAGATCCAAAGTTATCTACGTTTAAAGACTTCGTGTGCAGCTATGCAGTATGCCTGGACAGTCTCCACTTTGTTTAGTCAATGTACTACACGGTTATACAAGCGCAAGTGAAGTGATATAGAGCGACTGATTCAGAGCCACGTGGTAGTACGTACCTAACACACTGATCTATGGCGCGTTGAGCCTTCGTAACAAAATCGGGAGACGCGGCTCGATAATCCTCTTATATATCGATAATCCTTGCTTTTGCACTCTCAACTCTTCATATCAGAGTGAAGACGGAGGAGAACACGTCACTTCTGGAGTTTATCGTCAGTTAGGTAGAGTTAGATAAGGGTGGTAGGGTTAGACAGAGATGTCGACCAGACCTAGTACAGAGAAACCGGAATATTAATCAACCAGCTAGTGATGACGACTGATTTGTACAGCTCCACCGGGAAGCTAGTCGATTTCAGCTCGGAGGGGGCACAACAACTGACACTAGAGATCATGAGCATGTGGACAGATAACGGATTTACGAGTACTAAAACGGTGTCTAACAAAACGACGCCTAGCGGTAATGGACGATGGACTACGTGGTTAATTCGTCATTTCTCGGCCAACCCATTCACCCCAGGTTAACGCATGAACACAAAATAGATTGGCGATCACACGGAACTTCTTTATGTCGCTCTGCTCGAAGACAACACGGTCACAAACCCATTCCAATTTATAGGGTCTGTGACTAGCAACAAAGCAAATTCAAAAGAACGGACCGCACAAAAGTCCAGACAGTGTAGAGTAGATGTGTGTTCGGGAGGCCAACCACAGTCTTCACGATGGTTGAGGATGTTCGTGAAGACCGGTGCACGATCATTGCAGCGATTAAGGTCACTGACCAGTGTATTTTGTAAACCTTTTTGCCAAAATATTTTCCGAGAACTGGCGACTACCCAGACACATGTCGCTTTTGACGACATAACTGAGTCAAGCAGCCTTACTTCGATAGCCACGACAGTATAGAGTGTGTAACATACAACCCGGTAGTTTTTACTTTGAGTGCCGTTACACACGCGGAGAACGTTTGGACAAATTGAAGACCCCGGGGGACAGAGTTCTTCCAAAGTAGAGACTCCAGCAACAGTCATATGAAAAGAGACAAAACAAACAAGCATGAACATAAGGCCCAGTAGGTCATGCATACAACATTCGCAAACGAAAACGAAAACGGCGCCAACAACACAGCAGCTCGCCCTGTTACACAATTCGAATTCAATACTTGCGCGCTTGCTGGTTTCGATTGCACATTACAAGTGTTCTCATTCCGAAGGCCTTTTATGATTTAATTGATTAATCTGAAGGCTTGTTCATTACTTACCTGACACCGGATTGCTGTCATACGGGTGTGTGCGACGCTGTTGACGGATAGTTTCTCATACTCCAATTAACTTGGGTGATGTGCCCGGATTTTCTTTGGAAGCTCTCTAGACATTCAACCTATATGAAACTGTTTACCTAAGCAGTTGGAGAAGTGATAGCTGTTTATCTGTTTCGAAGGGAACATTGAGGAGTACATTCTTTAAAGAACACTAAGTGATTTTGTTTGTTAATGCAATTCTTTCTGTTCAGCGTGGTGACTTGCCTAATTAGTGGGGCTTTTGTTTTGAAATTAGTTTCGCGTGAGATTCAGGTTAACGTGCCAGCAAATTCCCATCTCATCCTCTCAGGATACTCTGTAGAAAGTGCACAATCAGAATACGTCTATGCGGTACCGACTTCATTAATGTCAGTAATCAAAAGTGAGGTACGTCACCTTCTACTATGTAAACGACTGCAATGCCATGTAACAAAGTCCGGTGACGAAGTATAAAATTTAGCAAGGCAGTTAAGTAGTTTTATTCTCCTCGCACCACCCGTTTGTGACAGTGTGAAGTTGAACTGGACATTTCGTCGTCTTTTGTATATGGATAGCCTTATTCAGGTAGCAATTCCTTCTAGAGAAAAACTCAGGGTACAACTGAAATTGAGCAAAACAGGTATGTCAGACGGACTGTTACTGGTCGGTGCCATTATGTATGCTACCATTTTGGCTGATCCTGTGTTGAACATATTCAGAGTGAAAATTTGCTGACTATTGGTGGACTGTTAGTGCTGTACCGGTTCCAAGAAACTTCCGATGATTGCCTGTGTAATGTTGATGTAACAAGCCTTTGAGAAAAACCCCGCAAACTTTTGGTCTTCAGGGGTAACTAAACGGATTCACATCTGGTCAGGTAATGCTAGTCACAGTCAGGTGCTGGTGTGTCGTCCCGTCTTGTCCACTCCATTTTCTCTTCTTGGATAATAAACACAAAACGGTCCATCTATCCTGACTATATTAAAACGTTGCCAGCCTCAATAGACATACTGTGTTGTCCGTTCTCCAGGTTCACGGTATGAAATCAATTCTCACACTTATTTAGGGCGATCATTTGTTGAACCTACACGCGTAAGTGATCAAGTGTCTCCACCATTTGCTGAAACTTCGAAGATCCCCAGTCTGCAATTCTTTATCCTTCGCTCACCTTTTTGAGCCGATGCCTCATCTTGAGGACTGCCTCCCTCCAAATTATACAGTTGGTGTCCTATTCGGCTCGTAAAATTTAACGATATTTTCTTAATTTCCTTTGTAGCGTGGTCTTGTTCATTTGATTGGTCGGCTTAAAGTACACTCTTTATCACTCAGTAAATCTGAATTTAAAGGAGTGTTCTTCCTCTATTTTAAACAACCTGCCAACGATGTATTTTTCGAAAACACAAATTGGACGCTAGGTTCTCCGTAGTTGCTCTCTTGAGTCACAGTCTGACGTGGCCTCATCTTGTTAACAGTTTTTGAACTAAACTGAGACGACACACTTTATACGTTAAGTTTCAATCGATTGTAACACACAGATATCAAGGATTCTACATATTTCTACTGGTGTGGGCGCGATTGTCAATATGTTGGGAATTTATCCGTCGGGGCGTACATAGCAGTTTCTTGAAGTGACTCAACCAGACTTGACCTGCTTAAGACCCAATTTACTGGATTAACTAAGCGCACAGTTTGATTTTTCCTACCCCCACTATATTTAAATGGCCCCAGATAATTTATTGTTTCAACTTGTTAAATAGTTTCTCATGAGCAAAAACAATATATTGGTAGATTTGGATTTAGTGTGGAATGGATATGAAGACGTCGGGAAGGTTGTTCATTGAGATTAGTGAAGAAATTGAAGTGCAATTTACGATGCCTAACTCTCTATATCCACTGCATATTTCTTCACATTGTTTGATTATGAACTGGAGCAGAGGGGCCATGCGAGCTGAAAGAATACCGGGGAGATGAGTGCACTGGAGCCGTCGTCTCGCTCACCCACGCGACCCATCACGTGGAAAGCTGCCCAGTCTCCGTGACGCTCACTAACCCAACCTGCACTTGCGCGACCACATTTACCGGCCTGAAAGCTCTCTCGTACACTCGGACGCACGCGCGCAGTCAATTGGAACGCTCCAACTGGATACGATACAGTGCGGCCACTACGCGGGCACTCACGACGCGGTTGGACCCAGACCGCAGCTGAAAACAACGCAAATGAAAAGAACGGGACGCGGCCCAGGCAACAGCCACTACATTAGGCTTGTGCACCAATCCCAACAATGAACATCCATTGACGTGACCTTTTCATTGACTATCATTGGGATATCGTTAGTGGGTAATCAACCTATCACGGTTAAGAGTTCCACTGCAGCACCCCCCAGAATATCGGACTTGGTAGTGATTGATGATGCGACTGGGTGATTTGAGTAGGACTGGCAAAATAATTGGATGGCGGATGAGTAGTGGTGGGCTCATTGCCAGACTTTGTTCTTTAGCAGTTCTACAAGGTGTGTCGCTATAATCTAAGACGTGTACACAAAGAGGTCTAAATGACAGAATGGAATGACCTTGGCAACCAAGAACAAAAATTGTGGTGGATGGGCAACAGGGGTTGTGGTCAAATTTCGACCGACGAGGCTGTTTGGAGAGTACGGTATTTGAAGTTTCGCGATTAATTGGCACGAACACCGCAAGCGGATTAAAACGGTGAATGTGGTGTGAAGTGGACAAGTCTGAGGAGCCGTTATTCCGAAATCAAATGTTTACTGGACAAACTGCTAAATCAACTCGATTTTCCTCGCATTTATGACATGCTTGCAAGACCTGAACTGTCAGCTGTGTGTTCACGGCTAAAGCAATCGGAAGCGTGAAAGTTTTGCTCTGGCGGGATACGTAGGAGGCAGTTAACATTATACATTTCCTCGGAACCTTCCTAAGCCAATCCAACACGTTACCAGTATTACATAACTGTTCAAATGTTGCTTTAGTTTGATTCTGTTCTCGCTGACGCCTAGTCAGTGCAACAACGTCGGCATCCATACTTTCTACTAGCCCATGTGTTTATTGCCTTAGTGAAGTGAGAAACACAGGGCGTCCGAAAACATGCTCATTTAGAAAGATCAAGGGACATGATCCAATTTGACTTGTAAGATCAACTCCCAGATCAATCGTAAGTACGGTAACCTGACATCTGGTGGATTCTAGCAGTCAATTGGTTACTAAGAATGTCATTTTCACATTTTGTCAAGTCTTGTGGCGTCATCCTAAACCGTTCCAACGGTCGAGTCTGTCGTCACTCGGTTACTTACCGTGGTTTTGTATTCCTAGAAGAAAATCGCACAGTCTTCTGTTTGCACAATCAAACAGCAATTGTCCATGTCACACTAAGTCACTCCCAGTGACCCCTGTTGAATAGCGCAATACGTGTGCAGGAACTCAAACCATCCTGTAGTTACTCACCAGAATACAGTGCACGAAATCGCTGGTTACTCGTAGCATATCTTGAGGTGGGTGTGATTTCCATTCTGTTATGCAACCATCGACCTGACGGATCAGAATTTTCGAGACCTGTAATAACGCTTTTCAATCGATAGTCCTGTAATTGGAGGCAGATCAACTTAGTTCTAAGCCTACAACTGTTTGTCAGTTTTTGTTCTAATTCTGAATGTAGAATCTGTTGCAAAATTACTAGTGAATAAATATTTTCTCGGGAAGCTACGCGGTGTTTGTAAAGAACATTGGCTGAACAGGAAGAGTTATTTTAGAGATTATACATTTTTCCCTAAAGTGACAATGAAAACAGATACTTGAAGGTAGCCACCAACGGAAATGGATAGTTACTTTCAGCTTTTATTAATATGTGAGATAGTGGTCTAGAACGGTCGCTAGTAGATTTTACGGTAACAAGTAGCGACCGCCACTGACTGCGGTTTGCTTTTTTTCACCATCGCTGAATTTTCTTTGCGGAAGTTTATGACACATTTGACCCTTGACTGCTCTTGCCAAGAGTTTCCAAGAAACGCATACGGTCACTGAAGACGGTCAGAATGCTGACTGACAAATAGCCTAGTCGTTTGTTTGTGCATACTACTCAGTTCTGTTTGATTTCTTGCGGACAACTGGTTCAGTCTGTAATCACATCCATCTTCTGATCAGCGGGCAACAGAACTGAGACATTACTGACATCAGTACTTGTTGCTAGGACTACCACATTCTCATTTTGTTGTTGTGAAAATGAAATTGTTTCGCTCAATGTCCCGCTGGTTTACGTTCTTGCACGGTGACCAGAGTTCATTTTTATTTCTGACCATTGTGTAAACCGTGACGTACTGGACACTAGGAATTTCAAGCACATTTGTCAAAACGTTCATCGCAACCCAACATTGTTGTTAGGTATCGCACTTTCAATCGGATTTTGAGAAGGTTATTTGAAAATGGTTTCAGGTACACTTGTGCGAACTGATGACTGGTGATACCATGGACCCCAGTTTTGCGCCCTTTATCTACCATCCGTGGTGCATATTATTACCGTATATGTAAACAGTAAGTAAAGCAGTGTTGAAGGAATTTACTGATTTCCTTAATCTTAGTTTGCTAAACGGTCTCCTGGTTCAAAAACCAACCGGCCAAATCGTTCACCTGAGTACGATCAAAGGTGAATGGTGTTTATGTTATATCAGCCAAATCTCCGACTGTTTGACAGTACTTAATAATGCAATCCAAGTGGTTTATCCTATGTACGATATATATGTAAATAATTATCCTAAGGACAAGCGTTTGGTATATTTTCGCCTTCTGTGGAAGTTGTTGAGGTACCTTATATCATTTCTACATAGGGAGGACAGTTTCATTTCACGAGTAGAATTGTGGCCCAAACAGATGCAGATAATCTGGCATATTTTGATTGAGAATAGAAGGTTACTGGCTGGTGAATAAATATAACATTTTTTGGAGCGAACGCCGCGTTTTAAATCACTTCCGGAATCACAGATAGGCATTTTCAGGAGAAGGCTGCAAAAAGATTTGTGACCACTCTCTAGTCGTTTTGTAGCAAAAGATAAATTAATCTAAGAAAATGGATTCAAAATGGTTTCAAATAAGTCCCCTCCTAATGCATTAGAAGAACTCCGTCAGCCTGACTGGAGTAGTTGATTGCTGCGTAGGCGTCAGAAACGTTTGGTTGCAAATTGGGTAAATTATTACGAACTACATTTGTAGGCTCGCAACACGGATCAAGAAGAAGGCTGTTTGCACAATTGGAAAACGGTAGGCCAAAGTCCCAGTTGAAATAACCCTCTTGTTCCCTAGAATTTGGTTCATTCCTTCTGCTAGATAAGTTGCTGCTTAAACGAAGTTGTATTCTGATAAATGAGTTACTTTTATTGTTGAAAAAATCCAACAGATTAAAGACACATATGTTTCATCAAAAGGTTCCCGATTAGCAAATCAGGAACGAACGTCACGTTTGCCTCAACGAATTAATTCCTTTTTAACTTTACCTAGCAAGGAAGTCTGTGTTCATACCATTCGATCATATCATGATCGGTTCGTATGATTTTCTCATGGCGCCAACCTTTAGTCCTACTAGTTCGAACCTGTGAACATACAGCAAGTTAAACCTTTAAAATAATCAAACATGTGTAAATCGAACCTCCTGATAGTTGTGCTACATAACTATGCTGCGTCAGACGCGAACGCATGCATAATGACTTGACCACTAATGACGGTCATCACCGCACGTGGAGTAAAATATTTTTAATCGAACAATACACAGTGTAAAAGAATCAGTTTACCGACGACCATGTTTACCGACGAACAAAAACCTTTACCATGAATCACCATAAACACCTCTTCTATGCTGCAAACGGACAAAGGTAACCTCCTAGACGCACCCCAATTACACTAGAAAGTACCGATTAAGATTTATCCGTCCTGCCAGCCTCTTTCGAAGAGAAGCACTAGACTCGAGTTTNGACTACTCATCAGTACTTTATCCGTCCATAAGGATGCATAAGGGATTATATGAGTCCCCGTTACAAACAGTTATGTTCCTGATGCATAATGACAGATTTCTTGGGCATATGATAGTCCATTGGTAAAAACGCTAGGATTTAGACGGAGGCAAACCACCTTGAGAAATCGCATGTCCACATGTGTTGTGTGGTCTGCCAGCTTGACTGCGCATCCAACTCAGGAACCTGGGTGCTTCGCACTAGGACCTCATGACACAACTGCCCCATACGGTTAACCACGTCATCGGACTCGAACCAAATCGGTGTCACGTTTGCCAATACTATTGAGAATGACGTGATCGCATTACACTGAAATGAGTGACAGTTTGTCGACGTCTGATATTTTTTTGTACATACGAAAGATGCTCCTAAGCCACCAAATATGATCACGAGACAACTATACGGACGATATCACCGACATCCATCCTACGCTTCCTGCTGCATTTGAAGTTAACTGGCGATAGTTTATTCTGCTTGTCTAGAAGTAATGGTCATGTTAGAAATTACATAATCTTACTGGGCGTCGTTCTACTCATCACAAGGCCTGTTTCAAAATTATCCGTTCTTTATTGTTACGTCCAATCAAACAGGTCAGTTGCATAAGCAACGAGTGGTGACCTAGTATTACGCCGATGAAAAACGACAGCCAAATTAAAGTCCTAACCAACTACCCAGAAGTTGTATTATACTGTATGGCAAGATAAGAATGTAGAGAAGACAATCAGAGTGGTGAGCTGACGGTGCATGTATCTGCCCCAAAATGCAACATGATAAAGGCAACAAATGGCAGCTCTATTTAGAAGTATTGTGACATTGACTACCACACGAGAGCGGAAACAGTTGATCAAATCAAGAGTTAACCCAAATCGCATGGTTGGCAAAAGCTTTCGAAACTGAATTTGGAGTAGTGGTCACAATGTTAGGGTTATTCCCAGTGTAACACCTTTATCAGTATGATGGCAAAACATCATACTTCTCTACACGTTCGAAACACAATTTTTCGAATCTGAACGAACCCTTGGAAAGGACAGCACCATTTTGGCATTCATCCTTAGGTAGTTTCGTATTTCTCACATGCGGTTCCGTCTGTTTAGGTTTGTTTATATTTCAGGTGTTTCAGGAAGCTGCGGTATGTCCGCATACAACCAGTAGAACTCGTCGGAAGACTCACCAACAAATGTCCTATCGCGTCTACACATTCTGATATACGACAGCGTTTTTATCTTAACTGCATTTGTACATTTTATTTTGCCCCTTCGAAACTGTTTTCTTTGTGAACGCCTAACGGTTAGGTGAAAGTAACCTGTCGCTGCCCAGTCACTATCCGGCAAACATATTCCTACTGCACCGTTTTTGAGAGGACAACTGCCTTCGTTCCTCGTTGTACTCCATACACACAGAGGCAACATTTCTAATCCTGCACCAGTACTGGTGATGAATATATCCTGGTGGATCTGAGGTTATCCCTTAGTTACTTGTCACATAACGCCAGCCGAGTTGATCCAAGAAACAGTATAATCTTGAGATTCTTAAAGACATCACCACAAAAGTCGAGAATAATTTGATTTTATATGGTCCGGGAGAAAACGTTAAAACTTCCCTTAACACTATGAATATGCTTGAGCCAGATGTTCAGGTAGGCAGGCAAAGAACGATAAACACTAGAGTTGTGTGTTGCTCTTACCAGATAGTTAAAACCGAGGAAAAGCAAACTCATTGAAACAAGAAAATCTGGATTATAATGACAGATAACTCACAAAGGATTTATGTGAAATTGTTACGGTAGGATGTTTTAGAATAAACTGTAACACAATTGAATAAATTACCGCCTATAATGGGCTCACATTAATCATCTCTCCCAAAACGTGAAATTGTGATTGTTTGTGAATAATGATCAGGTTGTCTATCTTTTTTGAGACATGCACACAACGATACGCCTGAATAAAATCGAGAACATAACAGGAACGTCTCAATTAGGTTGACAGCTTTGCCTGCGGATGAAGATCTCTGGAACTGCCAGGCAATTCTATGCTCTTCATATTTAATCAGATCTTTCGAGGTCGGATAAATTTTCTTACCCAGACTTTAGATATCACGGTTTAGAAGTGGCATGCAGTGATTACCATGCTGGCTTCATAACTACTAGGACATAAGTTTGAGCATTGAATTGAGCAAGAATATCCGTTATAGATTGGTTTATTATTGTGATTTCCAAAGTTTACTGTCTCTTAGTGAGATGAAAAAAATAAGGAAAAATGTCTGACTAGGAAATTTTTGTGAAATATGACCAGAATGAGCAAATTGCTAAATGACCCAATAATTCGAGGCTTTTAATGTTTACACTCTGAAAATACTGCAAACTAGGAAGGAAGACTTGCTAGAAAATTTGTTGATTGGCAAAAATTGATTGCGTTCATTTAATACAGATAGACTGGTTCTGTGGAATCTATTCAAACTGTGTTAGGCAGCTTAATCTACTGCACGCTTTATCACACCTAGTAATATCTACAGTATACCAATATCTTTATGCAGTCGAAATCAATGTAACTTTGAACGTTTAAATTTTCTCTGCAGTCTGTTAGATGACGGGTGTCCTTAGACGAACAAGCTGAGTTTCATTTCAGTTATACTTTGTTATGAGTAATTTTGTCGTTAGGACATGTAAAGTATATGGATAAAGTATTATGATAAATCAAACCAACAATGTTTATAAATGATGAGTTTTGTTTAACTTTACAGTACACAACCATTCTTTGACAGGCTTAATGTTCTCTGCCCACCAACTAGCTCTTATTTTCACACCAACACGCCTGAATGAAATTATCCTATTATCGAACATCACTTCAGTGAATTTATTCACGCAGTTATGTCACATTAGAACGATTAGGATGTAAAAAGAAACCTGCAGTATGTTGATCAAGACAGCCTTCCATGCAAAAGTAACGTACAGAGGTAATTTTCGTGAAAAAATACGTCGGTCTAGAAAACGACCATGAGGCACAGTTGTTTTATTTGGTATTTTCTTTGAAGGAGCAAGCCTTCTAGAAGCACAAGCAAAACACGTCGAATTTGAAGTACTATCAGTTTTATGGGAGACCCAATTTTGTGTACAAACTACTCTACATTCGCAATCATTCATTAACATATTTCTACTAATCGAACATGAGAAAAAGTCGGCAGGATCATTCGCTGAAACTAGTTTATGAAATAAACAGGTAAATTTTCAGACAGAACTGCTTTAATTTAAGGTCTGTTCACGATGGAAGGCAGTGGCCGATTTTATGGTCACGGCTCAGTTAGTTAACAGTTTTAAAACCTTAATCGTTCAGCATGTACGTGAGAGGCAACCAGCACTACAAGTCTTCTAGTCGCCATTTCAGCCTGGATCCACAGGTTATTAAATTGGCATACCCAAAAGTGTACCGTTTCAGTGCAATTTAGTGTTCGTTTCCAATGTGGTTGCACGCTAGTAGCTGTACAGCATCTGCCTTTCATCCATCTATATTCAGTATAAACAATTAGAAAGTCCAACACAAGTTTTTTACGAATAACAGAGACGACAGTGCAAAATTTTTATCCCCCTGTAACAAACCATGAGCTTATGTGTGGCAGCCTATGTATGGCAGCTCTATCGGACCGAGATCCGCATGTCAACGCATCTATTGTAAGATGGATCACGAAGGCATAAAACGTCATTTGTAAGTTGTGATCTTCACTCTTGTGCTTGGGGTATGTCCGTAAGCATGAACATCCTTGGATAAAAAGATCTTTGAACGTGTAACGTCCGAGAGGCTATATTTCTAGAATTTTCTCATTCTATTGTGGTTTCCTAATCTTCGTAGCTCGGAAACGTCGGGCGCTAGACATGACGTTATTTAACGGATTCAGTAATTTGTTGGAAACGGTTTTGATGAGCCTTAGCAAAAAAACGTGAGCCTGTTTCCACTGAAAATGTTACTTAATTTCAAAGTTATTATGCATCTGGTGTCACATTATTACGGATCGCTTTCTATTAGACTGAAGTACTCTATCTTCTAAGAGAAATCAATCTTAGTGAAAAAGTGTCAAATTGGTAACTGTTGGGGAGTGCGTTACATTCACGTACGTGCTCCGGCCATCAGGCTGTCATTTTGCCTATTGAAATTTGTGGATACACCATTTTACCAAATTTTACACCACCCACATTCGGTCACGGTGCTTGTGGTTTGAGATGACTATCCGTAAATTCTTTACGAAAAGGAGCGTTAAATTGGGGTTTTGACCCCATTACTGATCTGTCTTCCGGATCGAAACGTGCGCCCCGGCCTCGGCATTGATAGACCGATTACGCTAACCACAACGCTGGTTGCCATACGACAAGCATTCACTCATGTTCATCCCCCAAAGCTTGACCGCAAACTTGTATTACCTGCGATCAGTCTGAACGTCGACATTTTAGCTCTTGCTAACATCCGCTTCAACCTTGATGGTTCATCTAAGTATAAAGGTCGCGAACAAATGGAGGGTGACTTTCAAACTCTACCACTCTTAGTACTTTGGTCGGAGCAATGATATCAAGACTGTGTTAGTACAACGTACATAAATCGATCACATTACCTTCAAAAATCTAGCCAAGTGAATCAAATGAATGGGATGAATTTCAACATGCTCTGGTGACTATCATGTTGTGCAATCAGTCTTACTGTTGCCCACTCAGGAATCTCTGAGGGGAAAATGTTCTTGGTTTTCTGCCTTGAAACAACTTGAACGCTCACGAGGCGTTCACACCTTAAAGGGAATTATTCAACTGTGCCTCTTCTACTTACTGTTGAAACATTCTCTAAAGACAGCTGAAACGCAATCAAATTTATTTGTATTAACTGGTTACTGGGAACCAATCTGTTACATTGGGAGAAGCGGAGCGTAGCGATGAACAGTATCACGCATCAAAGAAATGGAAAATTAATCAAACAACTCTGTTTACCTGATGTATTCAGTAACACTCGCAAACAGCTGTAGCACAAATGTACCTTGCTACCGATCAGCTCGCATTTTACGCTTACCTTACAAACGTCAGTAATGAAAGCTGAGAACTGTTCACAAATTTGCAGGCAAATGCATATTATTAATGAGTAAGACTGAAACTGATATTATAGACGGACGAAAGCCACAAGGTGTTGAAAAAAGTCAGTTTGCGAACTCTACAGACACGCCATGTGCTCTTATGTGAAACAGTTACTTCAGAAATAGGCTATTCACAGAATAACTATCGTAAGTGAGGGATAAATACAGCTATTCTTGTGTTATTTAGGAAACTAAGCTCTGATTATCCTATCTGTTTGTCTACTGCAGCGAAATAGTATGGTTGTTGGTCAGCTCAACGTGCGTCGGTACTAACGGACCTCATGAATTTTCTCGGACCTCATTTCCTGATTGAATAGGAGGTTAACTGTCGCAGAACGCTTTTGATATCTTTCAGCTAATTTGCTAATATGCTTAGCCATCGGGAGACGTCTGGGTTGGGTGTAGTTCACAATAATCGGAAGACTGACTCCTCATGATATTCATGGAACCAAGGTAACACGGTCAGAAGGATTGCTTCATAAACAACTACATCACAGAACATCAGAGAGCTTTGTTCAACAGCCAGAATGTTTTTGCGTGCAAAGAAGTTTTGAACATACTTGATGTGAAGCATGTTCACACTCCGCTGGTGTTGCTAAACACGATTCGACCGGGCTCACCAAGTTGAGCTGGCTGTGGACAAAATGTTCGACTTCATGAATATTATATTCCATAAGGTTCTCTATTAGGGTAGCGGTCTACGGAAGGCTTTTTCCTTGTCGAATTTATCACAGAAAGGTAGGTGAACCAATTTTCGATTTAAAACCTTTCATGGTATGACACAAAACCGGTCAACGAAATGGGTCACATATTTGGGGCATGCTGGACTTTTCCCTATCTGATAACTCCACGCTAGGAAGAAACCATTCGTGATGTATTTGTACGAGGTTGGACCTCTCAGAGCAAGAATATTAATTACGCATATACATCATTGCTGATTCAGTAGAAGTGCAACTTAACTATAGAGTCCGCTGTAATGTTGTTTTTATCGTTCCGTGTCAACTCAATATTATGATGACTAGGTGGCTTTTAAAATTGCCATATACGCACGTCTAATACCCGTGTTAACGGTGGGGTAAAAACTCAACAGATACCCATATTCTGGCCAATTGTTGGGACCATACGTCGATTTCAGAATGCCTTGATATATCACAACAAAAAACACGGCCTATAATCACACCTAATCACAGCCTTAACTAATCACAGTATTGTGAAAGACCAAATGGTCAGCAACGAAAACGGCTGATATCGGTGTGTTATCAATTGACCGAGTAGATCTTACATCGTCAGGCATTCAGTGGCAAAGTTTAAATCTCAGCAAGGTCTTTTACACTGGAATAAATGGCAAAAGGTAACACAGAGGCACCAAAACCCTCATGAAACTAGTTCACTTAAACAACAGTAACATTGGGCTCTAAGACGTTGTCACACAAGATCCCGACTTTTCTTATATCCTCAAATGACTTCTGAAGTATGGTTGAACTGTCTTCCGTTTCTCTCCACCTACATGGCACTTACGATCGAGCTTTGGTTGTGTATATTTGACAGAATAGAATGCTTGCCAATTGTGACCTCAAAACTAAAAGGACCGACTGAGAATTCCATGGGAATGTGGTAGCTGCGGTAACTTGTGGGCGATGTTCAACTTGTATGAGAAACAAAATCCTTTACCACTCATCAGTAATCAGACTGTGTCTTTCCTATTAATGAGCTCTGTCTTTGCTAGATGGAGTCACCTGCCGTGTTTGTGTATAAATGAACTCAGATATGCGATATTGGGGAGTTCGAAAGCGTAAAACTTCAGCTGACTCCGGAAATTGTTTGATTCAACTCGCTGTAACTTACTGTGATATGGCTCAAGACATATATTGCAGAATAAATCTCTAAAAACAATATATACGTGTTACTGAAAGATTACAGGGGTATATTGCAATGTGAAAACTGAGCGATTAAAGCTGCACAGACCACGATGAACGTTGACACTCTAATCCAACAAAAGACCGTTTAATTTGTGTTTGCAAGCGGGATGGCTAGGAAAAGTGAATGTATCTTACTGTCATTCACTTTGATAAACAAATCGTCAGAGGATACAGATTCCCTGTAAAGTATCCTCTTCACTTAAAAAGTTGCAACAACTGCCTTAACTACCAAATAATTTTTGCATAATTATTGCAAAGCAGGACTTTCTCAGCAAATTTGTTTAACGCTAGAGCAAACCCTCTATGACGAAAACATGTGGTCATTGAAAGTATTTAGCTAACTTCATTAATGTATGCTCTGCAGGAACGAGTTACTGTGCGGTTCTGCCTAATTTCATTGATAATCAAAAAAGTTTGAAAGAGTTCAAAGTGAGTTTACTATGTTCGTCTTAATAAACAGAGTAACAAAAATCGTGATGACAAAACTAACGGGATAGCTACTTTATGTCCCGAGGTTGTGGTACTGCAAGACAGACAGTTTTAGTGAGTGAAACCGCAGATGCTAAGCAACACATGGCTGACCGCGATAGTCTCTTCATCTAGAGAGTGAGAAGGAGCAAACCCATCAAGCGACTCCGACTCGGTGTATAGTTTTTTCAGCAAACGATGAAACGCAGTTTCAAACTTATCATTGTAACAAAAAATGAAGCTTCCTAATAAGAGATGTCTTTGCAGGTGTGCGAAAGTACCACTGTCTACAACAGTTGGAGTTGCAATCGTGTGGACAAATTTGGCGATGGTCAACACTTAACGATCAACACAATTAAACTGTTGAAGAAAGATTCCCATGGGCCTAATAAGAACAAGGTGTGTCTAAACATCTGATTAGCATTCCACAGAATTACAAGTTTGATAGGGAGGAAGAAACCGAGCGAAAGCGTATGAATCCTTCTTATGTAATATTTCGCGTATTTTGACCACACTCTAGCTAATTTGAAACATCGAGAAATTTCGCATGGAGTAAAAGTTACAACAAAAATGAAGACAAGGCGACAAAAAGGTGAAATACGTAAAAGCAAGGACAATCAAGGTAGTACTCTACCAATTCAAGTCGCTTTTCAGCATGTATGAGCATTGTGGCACTTGACAGTGCCAGCCTCAACTCTACAGGATACGTTTACACGTGCCTCCGAAAATCTTGCATAAGATGTAAGGCACTTTGACTATGTTCCCATTTCCGCTAAGTGTATCTCGTGAATGACGGTGCTAAGTACTGTTTGTGACATTTAGTCACACAAATGGAGTCTTAATTTTACTTCTAGTCATCTGTTAACGTGCTATTCGAAATGAGCTGTCAGTTATTGATTTTTACCCATAGATAGCCCATAAGATTTTCTGAACTCAACGTGTCAACATAATCAGTAAAACGGGGATCAAGATATGAAATTTCTCAAATTTAGGATGATTAGGTCCCAAATTCAGCAATGTTTGCTTTGAATCAAACCTTAGACCTTAAGACTTAACGATGGTAGACCGTAAGAACGAACAATTTTATTAGATTGGACGGATTCGCTGAAATTAATTTGGGCAATACTTTTTAAGGGGCGAAATCACCTTTCACGAAACCAAAACCTTTAACGTTGAACTATTAGCAGTAAGTTCGACGTGTTCTAAGTAGTTACTTTAAATGCAGTGGAGAATTTAGATAAAGGTCGAATTGTCACATCGGATAGTACGGCGTTCAGTAGACCATAAATGTATAAACCCGTCATTTATCTTCAAAATAACGTATCCACACACACTGTGTACTCACTAGAAGCAGGATGAAGTTCTAGTGAAATAAAAACGACATTTTTGATTAGTCTTTTTTAAGGTGATATACATTTTTTGTCACTGTAACCAAGTGCCCGGATCCCCCGTGAAAACAGGCTGTTCAGAGTGTATTTTGAAAATCAACTCATTAAAATCTGGTACCCTTGAGTTCTGTGAACCTTATGGAGGGGTGAAAACTCATTTATTTCCTAGAGATGCCTATTTGTCGGTGTGAAAGACTGATCCCACGAAATCCGATCGATGTCGACATTAAATTCAGTGTTATCATTACTCCGGTTTTATCCGGACTGTTTCCAGTACGTTAAATTTGTACAGACTATTCAAATGAAATCGTACCATCAACTGACTCTGAATTGCGACATGTTTTGACGATGGTGCAGCTAGTATATCAAGTAAACACCTGTCAGGAGAAACACAAATATTGTTTACGTGTCATTTCATTGAGAAGAGAATCTATCAAATCGTATACCATTCAGTATTTGTAGTGGCGCAATTAAAGGATTGCACAGGCACTTGAATAGTATCTAACAGCTTTGGCTACAGAAAACCCATATACCGACTACTCAAACTCAGGAAACTGTGACTAAATGAACAGCTTTATAACCAATACTACTCCATAGTCAGGAACTCTGAGAATGAAGTGAGTAAATGTATCAGATTCACCAACCTGAAACTCCCATGATGCAGCAGCGCTTTACTGTCTTGAGCAGTCCCATTCAAGGACGCTGGCTAATACCTGTACTTTGATAGTTTCATTCTCATCCGAATCCGAGGGATTGCGGTGAGAACAATCCTCCAAAGTTCGTGAACTGTGTACTTCCGGTAATTTTTAGTTAAAACGTCCACCACTCCATAACGGTTTCAAAGAAAACGGTCACTCCTAAAGTTTTATCAGAAGGTACCTAAAACCTTAAATCATCAGCAAATTGTACCCCAAAAGGTGTTCGGAATTTGTCTATCAAAAGAAAAGTCGGTAAAACAGTGTTCATACTCCTTATTACACAGCTGAACTAAACCGTACAACCCAAATAGGATTTAAATACCGCCTGTTGAACACGTATTGCTACTCTCACTCGGATCAAATTGAATTTACAAATTCGGTTACTGATATTTGGCTACTTAAGCAGGCGTTTTGGTTATCAGATAAATGGGCCCATTGCAAAATCGGTTAAAAGCTTAGACAACAGCTCGCTTCATCAATTCATTTCGATGCCAAACACGGTCGGAACCTGATCAAAGAATCTCAGATCATTGACGCTGTTTACAACTGTCGTTTATTACGCTTTTCTATGACCATGTTTACTAGGAGTTTTTGCCCCACCCTCTGTAAGCAGCATGAAATTACTGCTGGCACCTCTGCTATGGTTCTGAATTCCGACTAAGCTGTTTTCATTTGATTTGTACCAGGTGTTTTTTTGTTGTCCTCATTGATAGGCACCTTGATTTTACTGAACAGAAGATGTGTGCATTATGCGCTTGTGCGGCAGAAGCGAAATATTACCGTACAAATTTGTATTCCTGTTTTTTGTTGTGCAACCCCCGGTTGAAGTGAACTAGTTTCTCTGCGTATCATTGAAAACCATTGGTTCAGAACAATTAATTATTGCTATCCCTGTTACTGAAACATTGCATTTGCCTTCAATGTTCTAGTTGTGTTAACAGCACATTTAGAGTAGAAACCGAACTGAAGATTCAGTTAAACCGTACCGTTAGTTTGGAACATGGTGCATTAATTCAAGTGACACCGACTTGAAGGTTAGATGGGAATTAATGATTGCACAAACATTGCTGACAAACTCGTCGTCATGATGTAGACAAGCCGGGTAAGGAGCAAGACAAACAACCATAAAGTTATCATAAATCTTAGACTAATTAACTAAATTTGTTAGTGTATTCGGGGAAGTCGCCTAAATTTCATAGAAACTGAGAAGGTGGAACAACAGTCACATGATATAAGGATGAAACCAATTCACTGCGGTGAACATAATGAGGAAAATTGAGTTGAATCAACCATAATGATTTACCTCCGTATCCCATAACATCAGGTTTACTTGTCCACTTTCCTGGTCGTCAAGCAGTTTGAAGGCTGGTTCCTCAACAGCACCTCAAGGAGTGTTCTCAAAATGTATGTCGCTGCCCGAAGATGGCGCTTTATTAGCGATGAAAACATGAGTTATACAGGTAGTTGAGTAACAAGAGAAAAGGTCACAGAGTACGCCTAGATGACTGCGTCTAAAAATCATACTTTCAGCCAGCAGACGACGTTTCAAAATAACCATTGTGATACCTTTCCACATTGTTCAAAATTTAAACATCATTTTTCCAGAGTATGTTCACGTTTGGTCCACTGACGGAAGGATCCAAAATGTCAGAAAGAATGCTCGTTATCCACAGGCTTGTCCTACATGCTATTGCTCGGAAAGTTCAGCACAGTGAGAAGAAAAATCAGACCACCCTGCTCTTTCAAATTCCTTGCCGACTGAGCCAAACTTGTCAGATATCAGTGGCAGCGCGTGTACAATGTACACCTTGTCCAATCCATCAGGTTTGATTGCTCTAGAAGGTTGTGCGGCAACGCGTTAACATGTATAAATACGTTGTATAACGTCCTGTTAATTGATCAGTAAGCTTGCATCAGTATATATTTGGCACCGGCTAACCCAAACGACCAATATGTCATTTGTTCAGGTTTCATTTCATCACAGCCCACCTACACAAATAAAACTCCAGTAACAGAAGTGGTTTACTGTTTCAAAATTGATCCTTAAAGGTTAGTATCGTCGTTTTCATTTGGCCATAGTGGCTCGAAGACACTCTTTTTCCGTTAAAAAAAGTCGCTGTCACAGACTGAAGTCACCCAGTAGGTTACGTAATTCACAAGTATTTTTCAATTATTTCCCCAGTGAAGTAAAAACTGACCTAACTGATTAAGATAGTCCAATGAGGATCATCTGAGCTGTGTTGGGCTGGTGCAGAGTTATACACAAAGGCACCATTGGTAGACAACACAGTAGTTTGAGTGATACCTCCAAAAGCCTCTGTGTTCGTCAACTTATTGTTGTACCGTAAAGAATAATGTTGTGGTTTACTGAATTTTTTATATGAGTGTAATCGTAAGGTAGCAAACGTCTAACAAATATGCCTTATTTTCGATCTATTTCGTTAACTCCTCATATGGTTTAGCACGTATATGGCGTATTATGGAAAACTCGACAGAATACATTGATAAACATCTCCCTGTTGTTCCAATTATGAATAAGATGATTTAGTTCTTCTCGACCAATTCGGTCGATTTTGATGAGTAAAACTTCTAGAGCTTTTTACACCATCTGCAATTTCTGTGCTACTTGGTAATCATCTACTTAGTTACCGGGCTTTGATTTTCATAAAGATTTATCTGACTGCATATGTGTCATTTTCACTAATGTTTCTGATAAACTTTGTTCATGCGTTTAATTGCTTTCATGCACCAAAACAAAGATCCGTAGATTTAAAGTCACGGAGAGGCGACTAAAAGTTATATGATAATAACGCCTATTGAGATATTTGCACCATCGGTACAAAGTGGCCATACGTTGGACATTATCAAAGTATTGTACCAAAACACGCAAATATGCTAGCTTTTGAACGAGAGCTGTAGAGTCTGCAAAGCACCGTTCAATTTGATGACACCACGAGCACAGGAGCCAGAGTTCAACTGCCGGACGTGACAAAATAGAGATTGATGAACTTCAGTTTGGCCGAAATTCGACTCCATATTTCCTTTTCAAATGTTAGCTGAGCTATTCATCTACGAAAGTTGCAAACAAATTTGTGGTGTTCACTATGTGTGCATTGAACAGGCCACTGTCGATTTTTCTTGTGTGACGTGTGATGTTGGTGTTGGAAGAGAGTTCACTTTAATTGCCGCCAAAACCGAATTGGAATTCACTGACTAAAATCACTGTTAATGTCCGCGGGACTTCAATCTGACGTTGAGTAGCATACCACCCCACACAAATATATTGGTGGCAACGCATTATTCGCATGAAACCGTATCGTTTCTCGGCTACTCTCAACAATCAGTGTCGTTGGACTGGTGCTCGATTTGTGAACAGCACCACTTGAGCAATGGTAAAGTACAACGACGTGTGCTTGAAACTGATAGCTTCTATTTGAGAGATGGTTGAATTCATATACTAGAGTGGCTTAGACGCGTACTGTACCTATCTATATAATCTTAGTCACACTTCATTTTGTGTTTATCGAGTATGCTTAGTCAAACATTACACTATGTTGGGGCGTAATGAACCTGGCGTCTCATATGGACCCGGCTGGTCCCACCTAGCCTCTGGACTGGGTTCAAAATATGTTAACAGAACAAGACTTCTGCAGGTCGTAATCAATGCCCAAGGTTCTGTCACACGTAAGCTGTCATTAGTTGAACTATATTCAGAAGAAAAATTAAAAGTAACAAGAAGCCTGGTAAAACCTTTCCTTTGGAGCTTTTGCACTTCTGGCCCAACATTTCCTCTCATGCTTGTCTACTTGTCCTTAGTAGTGATTTTGTCGTTTTCTTGGTTTGAGGTGGTGTTCACTCTTTACGAAGAACTGTATACCGTTAGTGATATTTCAGACACTATTAGAAAAGATATTTTCTACCGCTTTGTATCCTCCAAGTCTGAGCAGCTCTGCCAGTTCCACGTTCAATCTGTTCTCAATTCTGTTGTTCCCGTCGACAAAACTCTCGTGTTTTAACTGATTTACTCTCATAATTGACGTTTGAAAATACTTTGTTCTCAGATACTGCGGTTACCATTAATAGGAAGCCACATTTTATCAGCACACGTGAGTAATTTATGTAAGGTTAATTCGAATTCGGTTTCCTACCACTCGCAGAAATTCAAAAAATTGGAAGCAAGTTTCCTGAGTTCAGCTCATTTGTAATGGGTAATATTTCAATCTCATAGGACATGGTAACAGTCGGGAGAAACGTTGTTGGTAAATATAGACAACATACACTTATGAACTGACAGTAATATCAAACAATAAGGAGCTTCATTAAACGTGTCATAAAGAAAAGCAACTGAATCCGCATTTACAAGCTGAATAGTGGTTGCTGTTTTCATTGACTACGGCAATCAAACTTCACTCATAAGACTTTTGAAACAGCGTACTGTAGGTTCATCGCGAAACATGGAAAACCAACTGTTAGACGGAACTGTATCAGAACATCACGTTTTTGGGGCTGAATCTCGGAATATTTCGGGAGGATAACAATTTCTAACTGACGCTAATAACAACAACTGAAACATCTATTGTGACAAGATATCCCATTAAACCATAGTTCACTAAATGTGATTGTATGGCGATTTTGCCAAAATTGACTGGCGATATGAAACACTGACCATGAATATGGGCCATGAATATGGACTGCGGTTAAAATTGTGACAAGCAAAGATTGGTAGCCACTGGCAACCGATTTTTGAGCAAATGGAGTTGGCTATAAAAAACATAACACCGAGATATCACACTGTATCAGAACTTCTGAGTTCGTAGTGCTCTCAGCAGGCTCAATGACTTGTGACCGGCGCCGGCGTTGTTATGGAGGATGACATTTCCTTTTGGTTGTGAATCATTTATCATGTACTGATCTGGTGTGTCCTTTGGCCACTCTGACACACTCGTCAAACCTGACTTCAGACATCCTTTCCGCCTGACCGATGTAAATGCTTCCGTATCTGCAGCAGAAATATAGGTACAACAGTTTACCATACAATCAGGAGAAACCAAATTTTCGGTCTTGAAAATTCTCATGAGTTCGTTAAAAGTTGCAGCTGGTTTTGAGAGCAGGTTGTTCACGGTTATCCCTCATCGAGCCCATTTTACACCCTCGTGGTTCTCTAACCAGCAAAATCAGGAGAAATTCGTCATAATTACGTCAGACGGCTATGAATTAGGTGGCAATCAAATGACCAAAATTAATCTCCCTTATTGTTAGGTGAGTAGCAATTAATATGTGCAACACGTTACCACAACGTAAGCGGAACTGCAGCCAGACAATATGAAGAGTAGCGTAAGTTCTACAAATAAGGCATCGGAATTCCCGAACAACCTAGCAAAGCGTGTAATTAATTATCTAAAAATGCACCTGCTAAACTCATAACCGGACTTTTCTTCGGTCGGTTTAGGGTCTTATAATGCCAACAGTGGGATGAATAGCAGCTGTACCAAATTCTCGTAAAATATCTAACTCGGTCGATAAGCCTATAATGCATCACAACAGCGAAGTTGGTTCAGGTCCAACCCGGTAGGTCAACTATAGCGCATCGATACGTTGTTTAAATATGTGGCATTACTTTTTGTTTAGTCTCTCGAAATTGACTGTGGAACAGGCTACGACGTTCGCATAACCCAGTGTCCTTCTTAGATTATCTGACTAAGAACTCGGCGAAGTCCATTTCGATGGCAATTTAGGTGCATCTCGTTGATTCCTTATACCAAGTCCGCCGGAAGTGGTTTTTGCTTGACCAGTGAAGAAGGAAATTTGATTGTATAATTCACATTTGTGGGCCCACAAAAATATTGATCCTGGCCATTCGGTTTCCGTGACCCCCTATTACCCACCTAACATATAGGAATGTCAGTTTATCAGTTAGTTGCTCTCCAGTTCAGAACCGTTTGACACCAATATTTAATCAACTAGTTCTGATTCTACTAGCCCGACAACCACGAAGATACAAAACGTTGTGTACTTCGCCTGATGATGAACAACCGAAAACAGACCAACTGTCCGTGAACTCTGAATTTGGTTTCTTATGCTGATGCCTCCAGTTGCCATTCGGGATTCAGGCCGATTAAGACCGCCCTTATTACCCTCTTGAACGAAATATGCAAAATGAGGAAGACAAATGATTAAAACCTTGGTGGCTACAGTTTCAAAGAATAACCTTACGAGCGTTTACTGGCTCGCACATGGTCAGGTGTAGGTTGTCCTCGCTGCTTGTACTGGAAAATCCGCTGCTCTACCTCAAAGTGGAAAACGCCATTGTAAACCTCAGTAAGAAAATTATATTTCTGATTAATAGTACAGAATTTCGTTTTCACGTAGATTAGAATAGAAATTAGATTAGAGATCACCCATAATGGATTGTAGCTGTCGCATTCTTATAGGATTTCTAGCTGGTCCCTTTCAGAAAGAAATACTAGACGCGATTTTCGCTCTCATTAGAGCTCATCATTAGTATGTATCCCTTTTATGGCTGAGAATTGAACTCCGGCCACGCTTTCGTGAGGCAACGATGTTGAGCACTGCGCCACTGACCTCACATTAGACACGACCAAACTATAAATTTAAACGTTCAACCACTTTCGCTTGTGAGCAGTGATCAGGTTGCCTGACTGTTTCGAGAGGAGACACAATAATTGTCCTGTTCATTCCACTCGATAACCCCTCGACCGGGACTTCTTTCCAAGTTGAAATAACAGAAATCATTAATATTTTAGCAGTATTTCGATTATCAATGAGCAGTATGTGCCAACTGGAAAGTGTGGTAGTGCGACAGCGGCGATCATTTGTGGGTGATGTTCAATCTATGTGAAAATCATATTTGATTCTGTGGAACAGAATTTTATTTAACTCACTGCTGTAATCTAGCACCAATGGTTTTCTGAACATATTCCAACTACCAGGTGGCTTCACCATTGACCAGAGTGCAGCTAATTATTTTTCCGTTATATAGCCTATACACTATTTCATTGCTGTTGAAGTCCAATAACTAGGACCACTTCGTTTAGGGTCGGAAAGTCATCAAGCATTTTCATAACCGCGGTTAGCTGATGCAACGAGGGAAGTGAAACAATGATGCTACAAATCGTCAATCTTCAGGGGACGCCGGCAGCCTGATATCTGCAGCACATCTCAGATAGTGCATATATATGATTCCAGAAGTCGTTTCTGGTCGCTCATTTTCTTGCCGTTGAAACCTTCTCTTCAATTTCCGAATGTGTGCAATACACAACCCGTAAACGAAGGTGCGTGTTACGCAACAGTTTTTTAATTTTTGTTCCGAAAGCTTTTAAACTGTTCTTCATCATTCGGCCTACACGAATGCATTTTTTCAGCCACCAAATAAATAAATCAGGCAGGTCTTTTCATTGCTTATCCTGTGTTTTACGTGATGTCTTTTTATCCATGATCCCTTGGTCTCCACTCATACCATCTAATTTTATGGTGACCTCAGAGTAAAAATCCGGTGTACGGGAATCCAACAACCTCGACGGTTGCTGGATCGCTCCTTCTGTTATATTTCGTAAATGGGAGTACTTGAGCTCAATATAACTTCACTTTCTGGATGGGTATAATCGAGACTCACAAACTCGTTAAGATTAAGCACGAACTTTTGTTCCATTCGGTCTAGAAATTTGCACTCTGCTGACGGTGGCTAGTGGAGGCAATTTAAAACAAATCTCAATCGAAGGGACCCATTTTTTATGCCAATTTTCTGTCAAATCGTGTCAGCATGCTTGTCACGTAAGCCTCACAAGCATTGAGCTTGATCCCCAACTCCTTGCAAAAGACAAATAAACCACGCACGGCAGATTTTGACTGAAAAATAACTGTTCTCAAGAAATTTGGCTAAATTCGAACACCAGCTGCTGAGCATTTCAAGATCCTACCTGTGGCTGGAATGTAAGTCTTAGCAGTGATAAGGCTTGATTTGATGTTTTCAAACATTATCGACATATTAATTTTGTACGCAGCACACTAGTGAGCCAACCAGCGGATTGAATTTTGCACACCAAAGATAAATCCTTTAGTAACACGGTGCATGAACTTCGGGTCTTAGTCAGTGTACAACGGAAGCTTCTACTGTGCGCTAACTTCCGGATCATATTCGGCGCAAAAATGTAAAATTGACTGATTGTACGCATGAGCGTCTCTTAGTAACATTTCGCTAATTTAAGTCATCAACTTTATTGGAGTCAAAATAATTAGATATCGCTTCAATTTGTCGCTCCACTTTCAATGGTCCATCCTGTATCCGCCTGAAACCTGAAGGGCAGCCGATTGGACTGATTGCATTGTGTTTGAACAACAAACCTTGGCTATCAGAAGCCACGTCAGTATTGTTATTGACCGGCTAAGCCATTGTGTAACAATGCAAACCAGACCGTACCTGCTACCCACTCATTGTCCACAGTGAAGCCAAGAAATTAAACAGCAACCCTTCACGACAAGCTTGGTAACGATCAATATAACATAGCTACCATACCTACGCCGGAACCGTGTAGGCCAAATATTCGACGTGCGTATTATTACTAACACTGGAACTCGACTTCCATTGTATATGTTACGTACATACCAACGTTCCAGCATGTGCATTCAGAAGGATATCGCAAAACTTGTCTGGTCATATGCAATGCGAAATCAGCACCATGTTCTAATTTTTGAATAGCTAATGAAAAATGCTTGTTTATCTCTCCAACAATATTGGAATCAAAAGACGATCAGGCTGTATTAAGTGAGCTAAAGTTTTATTAATAAATATACTTAGTAGATGACGGTTTGATGTTTACGCTACAAATTTTCCACCTTCCATATTCAGTACACTAAATCTAATTAAGCTTTCTGTATTCCAATTGCAAAAACGGTCAACCACTTACGACTTTGTTCGTCAACGGTTACTGAAATACGGGTCTATAAGAAGTGAACTTGTTCATTTGCACACATGAGTAAAATCTGTAAATACATGTTATATGAAAAACAATTCTACTTTCTAAATTTCTTTATTTTTACCAGACTGGGCAGGTATTACATAATCACCTGGTGACCATTGTTATGTACAATTATGTGTGCGGGTAAATTAATCAGTAAAACGCTTTCTCACGTTTATGTACAAAATATATGCAACAGCAAATTTGTCCTTGTCATGTTTCCAAGTTGCTCAAGATTAAAAAGCTATTATTAAACAAGTTTAGTCTTCATTACGTAATGTGTGTTGCACGCACAGGAAAAAGCATGTCGTAGAAATCTTACACACACTTCAGTTTTACTTAGGTATCAACCGTTTTGTTGCTATACTGGTCAACTGTGTATTCGATCATCTTCAGACTTCGTCCGTTAGAAAGCGATGGCCTTTCGCTCATTCCTAGCGAACGCGTCTCGCTACTTATTGACCCACGTTGTGTTTTTGTTTTGCCGCACTTGATGAAACTCGTTTCTACTTGACTCAATCGTGCAACAGATGCACTCGGGCGAAGCTCATAACGTGACATTCGATCCACCCGTGGATTAGATACCCTAATACTCACAACGGGCTTCCCGGGTAAATCTATAATACTTGGCCGAGCCAGACCTGCGAAGCTTTGACGCCGATGATAGGCGGCGAGTCGGGCGTTCAGCGTATGGCTTAGTGGTGGGAGTCCAGCTTCGAAGATGGATCCAGCATGATCGGAAATTTCGTTATCCCAATTGTCCACAATCCAACGTGGCACGTACACACAATGATAGCCGTTGTCATGGATTAGTCTGTAAGGACAAAACAGTTGGATGAAATGTCTTCGGAAACGTCTGCTGAATAGATAGTAGAGCACTAGGTTGATTCCTGAATTGATGACGACCAATAAGTTTCCAATCTCGTTCAACAAATACCATGGCATTTTCTTTGTATCATCTAATGGAATAAGCCCCCAACTGAAATGACTGATAGCGGCCGGGGTCTGTTAATATGAAAAGAAATGAAAGCTTCAAAATATTAGTAATATAACGATTAGGGATTAACAGTCCATTGTCAGTAAAATGAAAGTAATACTTGAAACACTTAGTTGCTGTGTTACACTAATGAAAAATAACCCAATCAGGTCTCAGTGACTTGGATGGAGGGTGGCTCGGTGCTAGTAGACACAGTGTATATCCTGAAATGTTGACTAGGTCGCTAAAAACTAGTGAACCGTATTCTTATGGACATTTGATGAAGATCGTACTTGGAAATCAACTCTCTGTAAGTCCAATTTATCTCATTTTTGAGCAACTCACCACGAACATTTTGTAAATGCTCACAGGGATTCTCTTTTGTTCAAAGGTGTACTCCATTAAGGAACCTTATTCACCCACGACATACACTCTTAGTGACAACCTAATGATGATAGTGAATCCCTCCATGAAATCACTAATAGCCAGGCGCCTAAGTATACCGTATCTGATTCTCAATTCATAAGATAACTTGTGCAAAGGGTTTAGCTGTCTGTCACCAAGCTGACCAGCCAAACACATCCAATGAGATGAACCTCATGTAGAAAGGCGGTTAAAATGGTTTTTCTTTGTAGCTGACGCTGTTTGATGGGAGAAACTCAATTGGGATAGCTCTTCTTAGACTACAACCAACTTGTGTTTACAAAACAAAGGTTAAAACGGCAGGAGTCCATAACAAGAAGCAGCGTTGTTGAAGATGAAACGAAACCGAAGAAAAAGGCTAACTGATTTCATACGCGAACAATGCACAACGGCGTTAGGTGTTCACTGTTTGCAGATAAACTTTCAGACGGATAACAGCTAACTTTGCAGAAAAATCTACCAGGTGTGTGAAAACGTTTTGATCGATGAGGACATGTGTGAAAAACGCAAGATGGATGTGAACGCTGAGAAGCGCCAAGGGTGAAACAGTGTTAATCTGGTCCAGTTTGCGTACAGACCAAAACTTCTTGTACAACTGGCAGGATGTTAAAGTAACTGTAAAATGATATTGGACCAAACGTTTAGTGTGAAAAGAAGACGGCCGTCCCAACTCTTATCTAGTCTCAGTATCGAATTTTGAATCGTGTGCATGCTGTGAGCTGATGTGTATTTCCTGTTCCTCCCAGGTCTGTCGGTTATTTATGGTCTTACTGACCAATTGTGGGTTTGAAATCACCGGTTTTCAGTCGTTATTGCTATTAGGAGTTTGCCAGCAAAATGAACTAGTCAGCCGTTTGAGTATCCTTTAAATGCAATTTGGCCGTCAAATAGATAGTCCCCTTTGAATACACTACTCTACTAGAGACACATTTGGCATTCCAGTTAAGCGTTCAGTTACTTTTATTCGAGAAATCTGCTAAGCCAGACGTCGGCAAAATCTGAAAATCCATATCGTTTGCTTCAGGAGGCTGTAGAGCTCTGTGACTTGACAGATTCATACGATGCTCCTTACCTATACAGGCTCTCTAGATGAGACATGAATCTCATCCGGCCTGCATTTCGGTAACCATTAAAAGTGGCTATAGTGTTGTTAATGCCTCTTGATATTCACCTTCAAACCGACATATCAGCATTACAAACGCCATTCTGAGCTGTTTAGATCATAGCTAGTAAGAACAGGCGTTCGGAGATGGACTGTATCTGTCCACACAAGCGGGTTGACAGCAAATTATAACTCAGGGGCATACAACAATTTTCGGAGAAATTAATCTCAGCTCGCGTAATAAATTGTATCTTCTTGAAAATGTGTTGAGAAACCACTGATGCTTCATTTAATCCGGTCCACAGTAACTAATAGGAGTTTATGTGGACTTTGTATTGATTCCAAGCATTGCATTCCACATAGGTTCTATTTCTTCTCTGTTTCAGTTCACCTGGCATTTGTGTTTCATTGGTGTGGAGGTAGCAAGCAGCCTTCCTGAGCAATGGAGTCTATCAAAGTCAAATTTATTACGTTTTCCGTTCCAAATGAACGTCATCTGTTTGACAGAACGTTTAAGGTGCCGCAATTCAGTCGTGGTAGATCTAGCTATTAACAGTGTATTTTGTAGTACATGGCTCACCAGTGTAACAACATCCGAAAGAGAATGGTGAATAACCATGGAAAACTGTTATAAGAAGTCATACTCATGTTCGTTGTTATTATTGTCTAGATTGGGTGGGGTGGGATTACAACAGTTCTTCTTCTGATCTAAATCATAATTTGATATCTGTTCAAAGCGTGGCATATTGGACACAGGACAACCAAACCGAATTGATATTTGCTTTCTTAGAGTGCATTGTATGTGGTCCTTCTTATGCTTCCGGCTGTGTGGCAAATACCGTTGTCTGCTTTATATAACTATGACTGTTCCTGGCGAGGTCTGAGATCACCAGGATCAACAACGTGACATCGATGCGAAAAATAAATGAAAACGTGAGAACGAATCCGAAGAAAACAACACGGTACTCATCACTTTTGGGGATCAACATATTGGTCACTGCAAATGTTAGGAAGTGACCTTGGGATATTGTGCTTCTATTATTCAGTTGGCATTAGTTCTACAAATGGGGTCATTGTGAGGTGGTCGTTAGTTTGAGATATATCTTCATGAAGATGGAACAGAGTTTCAGTGTCGATTGGAATATGCAGATATCTACCTCGTGCTGTTCTTTGTTTGGTTACGCCAATTTTAACTTTTCCGCTAATTAGAGCTTCTTGTACAGTCTACATAATTGCAGGATAAAAACCTAAGGCATATTGCCTCCTTCGGTATCCATGGAAACAAAATCTATCTTACCTTGCTAAGATAAAAATACGCATCTGATTGATTTGTCAAAATAACGAAACAAACTTAATTATACTGAAACTCAGAATTTATTTGACAGAGATAGGTGCCTCAGATTTGTGGAAGTGATGTTATTGTGAAAGGGTGGTAGTTCAGAGAGCAAAATTGAACTTAATAAAATTTCTACAAGTGCTCTAGAAACCTGTTATTTTGATCGTAAACGAATTGAGCGCGATGAATTAACTGAAGTTGTTCAATTATCACGATGTTGTTAACTGGAAAAAAATGAACACACTAGGTATATTTGTACAATTCTTTATCATGACAACAGTAATGGTTAGGTAATTTTCAGATGCGATTACTGCACCTTGTGCGCACCAAGTGCATGAACCTGAAGAAATTGGAATCAATGTTACTTTTATAAGAAGTTACATACAGGTGGACATTATAACGGAAAATGTTAATGTCAGTAAACAGTTTGTTGCAAATCGCCAAGCATAAGTGAAATCAACAAGTGAGATGACATTCACAGGACGATAACACTGAAATCGTTAAACACATTGATATGCAAAGCTAGCTACCAGACGTTTTGTTAGCTGTCACTGTAAATCGTATAAAAGTGAGAAAACATTCTGTCGTCTCCTATAATAATAAGTTTTAAGCCTGTATCCATGTCTCGAATGAAAGCAAAACTGCGCTCACATTTTCCCTATTCACTATTAAGGCTGACTGCTTGCAAATGATTTCGTGTAACGTCTATTGGGTAATCGTAAATACAGTTGTTTGCTGGACGACCTCAAACCACTCGGTTGGCTTAACCGTACAGTTCATGTCTGCCGAGTGGGCAACAGTTGAACCGGTTATCGTTTCATTGCTGCAGTTCTTAACCAGGCCGATTGATGATCTCTTACCCTTTTGAACAGCTGCTTTTACCGCAAAGCCACTATGCCTTGCTGTATAACAGCAGGTGAATGATTACACAAACATACGTTGAATATCGGTAGACAATTTGCCCCTCAGACGAACAGGCATAAGTAGACAAATTGTGAACTATTAGAAAGGCGTGGCTTTTGGAAACACCCAACGACGTACCTTTTGTAGACTACAAATAAACAGTTCTGTGAATGAAGTCTTTATAGGGAGAAGCGGTAAGGAGGATCTTCTCCAAGGTCGTCACCTAGAAAGTCACTTTATTAGCCCTTGTATTTTTTTAGGTGAATCTATCCGGATAGTCGTTTTCCAAAAGCTTGCTTTAAACACTTTGGTTTGCAATGAATTGCATCGTTAGTGCATAGTTTTTTGCTCTGTCACAGAGAGAACAAGGCAGCTCTTTGTTTGAAAGGCTTAAAGTTGTTGGAATTTGTGCCTTGTCTACTTCAGGCTGACCTATGGTACAGACTATAGCTGACCATAACGTGATAACATGTTAATCGGGCAGATAAGCAGGTGAAGTTCAGACGGTTCGTGCATTGTAGGCAATGGGAGGTGTAGGGTCCAAACAAATTTTCTCTAGGTGTGCCAATGGGGATGTAAAACTGTGGAAACTTGTGCGCTGAACTGTCCGCGTATTCTTTCGGTTGATTCTGCGGTGAATATTGCTGTGCATTTGCTAGCATACATGAACATCCTGGAGGGCCATGTGGTTTTCAATCTCTTTCCCAAGCATAAATCTACCTGACCGGTTGGCGCGATTGAATGTGTCGTATGCTGTGCACAGATTAACGTCAAAGCTAATGGTGATAAATGTATCGTCTACGTATTGACAATATTGAGAGAACCGGCCGAGGTTAGACTGAACCGCGTGCGTCCAACCATTCCATTGAATATATCGGCCAGGCGATTTCCGAACAAGTATCCCAATATCATGCTATTCGTCTCTCGGTAGAGCACACCATTCACTGACAGCTACACATTGAATAGGCATTGAAGCATTGAATCACAGTCCGACTAAGTTGAGCCTGGTTATTAAATCTTCTCACAGTATTCACTGGTCTGTCCTCGATTTCTAACGTCTAATCCCTGTTGTCCACCGTGCGACTGAAGTTTGTACCACCCGATAATACTGGTAACATTTTGTCTCCATATATTTGTCTGTCTGTGATTATTGTACTAGCTCCGTTATCGGGTGGCTTGATGTGCATGTTATAATTACTGTGCACTGATCCCTCGCAGTCATTTTCTTCTCAAATGTATCAAGGTAGTATGAATCTTTGATAGCAACAGATAATCAAGTTGGACATGGATTACATATATGGCGCTTAGAGCCAATAGGAGGTTTTGTCAAACTGCAGGTCTACAGGTAACCTGTTTTTGACGACACAATAATGAAGTGAGTGTAATGCTAGTATTGCCACTTTTGGGGGCATTTTCTCTCTCAGCTTCATGAAAATTAACAAAGAAGCCCCTTGGAATTTCACATCAGAAGAAAGATGCTCAGACACCAACTATCACCTGTGAAGTTTTGCCGATAAATCTATCAAAATGAGTGATTGCTCATTTCAGGTAGTTCAGTTCAGTTTTTAGTTTAAGACCCAGAAGGTCCAACAAACCTGCAGTCGGGATGAAGATGCTGAGTGTCCAAAAACGGAGCTTCACTCACGGTGCTGCTTAACAAAAGAAGATTTACGGTTAACGGACAACAGATGACTCGGTCTTTGGGAATAAGATGCATGCCTGCAATTGTGTTCAAAGTTTTCGCTTATTTTTGTGGATTTGGAAATTAGCATGACTCGACTTTTAGGCAGGTTCACCACATTACACTCTTAAGCATTCTCAGACCTTCTACACATACTGTGTACATGAATTTCCTTTCAGGCCCACTACTCTCAGTGTGATGTCAACCCACTCCGGCAATTTTCGAATTCTGAGTGACTTCAACAGAAAATGTCTGTGCCATATGGGTTAATGTTTTTGGGATCGATCACAGAACAGTATTTAGCTTCAAGTTCCACTAGCACTATGAGATTCAGAAATGGGTTCAGTATCGGGCTAGTTAAAATAAGTAAAATATTTTAACAGTTTGCTCACCCCCTAGGCTTGCTCGTTATACTCCGATCAGTTGAGGGTCGTACGGAGTTTTCTGCTGTGTATTACCGCGTGTTCAAACGCTTGACATTCACACACGCCACGCCCAACCGATGGGTTTCAACTGGGACACAGCTTGACACTTCCTGCCATCAAAGACAGTGTACCGGACAGAAAGAAACCAATCCAATCTACATATGTGGATGCATCATTTCGACTTGTGCCGTCAAATGAGGGGTGGTTTCAAACGTAACACCCATGCCACCCTACTTTGCTGTTGCACACAATTATTGTTCTGGGTAGACTAACGTCATTCCTCCTAGAGCACAGATGCCAGTTTGCGATTTGAAACCACCAGCGGAATTTAGCATAAATTACCCAGTGAAAAACAGAAATTTTCTCACAACAGGTCTGACATTTCCGTTACGTAAACTCCATTATCCGATGCTTGAAACTTTTAAAAACGTACTCTAGCCTATGTCAGCTGAATTGGTAGCGACCGGTGTCACGTTCAAAGCGTCTTCTGAAAACCGCTTCCTATGAAAATGCAGTTTGATCGCCAGAGGCATGGTGTCAAAAGACATTTGTCAAAAGATATTTGGGTCACTAGCCCCAGTTTGATTGTACTATTACTGAAAAACGACTCTGAAAGAAATGTTTACGCTTTGGCAGGTGGGAGTTCGGCTGTTTATCATTGAATACGGCTCACGCGTACTTCTTGCTTTCGCAGCCAGATGGACCTTTCAGCCGGTGTGTTTAAAAAGACCGAAAAGTTGAAATGCTCCGTGAATTACACCCAAATGATATCAACCAAACCACAGACTAGTGATCAGTGGGCAAACGTGGTTCAGGGAGTTCAGTGATTTCTGCGACTTCATTGTGACAAAGCATCTTGATAATGGACTTAGATGGAATCAATAAAAGTTTTATGGTGCCTTCATCAGAGATAATCTAGCAACGTAGTAGTTGCTTGTAAGTTATCGTGGCTGGGTTTGTGTATGAATATTCAACCGTGCTTGCTGTGTGTTCAATGGTATAACAGTCACTATGGTTGTCATGTGATCAGATAGAATGTGGGCTACATCCCGGTTGTGGGACAGACGTAACCGCTAACGAGCCATGACAAAAACGGCGCTCGCATCCAGCAAGTTTCATTGATGAGGGTTGCTGAAATACTGTTGAACCTGAAACCTGTGATCAAACGTGAGTGACTTTTGTTTTATATGATTCGTGTCACTTTTGGTCTACCTCGCCCCGATTTGCTTAAACACCATACAATCTGAATACCGGCTAAAAGCTATGTTTTGTTGGTGATAATGTACTGGAAAATGTACCATATAAAGGAAGGGTAACGTACAAGAGCGGGTAACAACAGAAACAGCCCATTTGCTAATTTATCAGAATGTGCTGTCATTCTGGGAACTTCTGTTTTCTGGTTTATCCACTCACTGAAGCATGAGGTCGATAAGCTGAACCATACGGTGAAAGCCTTTGGCAGTATCAAACGTTATTTGTGTAAAATATGGTACATAGATCACTGCTGGAGAAAGGACTTATTTATCTCTAAGTTATTCCAGAACCGGATCTTAAATCTTGGCTGTGACAACTCGAGTAATTTGTCTGAAAAACTAATGTGAGCCCAAACATAATTAAACATAATTATACATAATTAGACAAATAATGAATGTACAACAGACGGAAGTTTGACAAAAGCAATAATTCTTGTCGATTTCCGATTAATTTGGGCGCACTAAACAATCTTGTTTTACTGTATCCCTAATTGCCTCTTTTACACATAGGCGCACTAGTTTGCTACCCAACAGCCTATTAGTTTCTACGTATCTATAAACCAAGACGTCAACGGGATTATTCCGGAATGCTCCATGCATTTTCTGATGGATACAGGTATACAATCGATGATTTTTGACTTCCTTTGTCAGTCTATAGATGCGCATTTATTTGATTAGTAAATCATGTGGTTCATGTATTCTCCTCATCATGACCATTTGTTGATCTAGAAATCCATCCAGCTGAACGGCTCTAAAAATCAAATGTCAGCTGAATACGGATTTTGCTGCTGAAACACAATATCCTGCTGGGGTACGAATAAAAATGAGGAAGTGACCGCGTACCATCAAATCTACTGATTTGTTTAACTCACTGGAGTTGGCATTACAGTGAATAGCGTGCAAGTGGGGGGAAACGATTCAAACCGAATTAAATAATATCAGTACCATTTAAACCAGCGTGTACATTGTATCTTGTCACTCGTCTAATCACACTGAATCGTTGGATGATTTTATTGGTTAGGCTGGAATTAAGCAATTGAGGGTGCTTGTTAACTGATATAAACCTAAAATCGTCAACACGATTTCCCACTCACAATAGTTGAATGCCGTATAAATCTATCAAAATTCATTCATTGTGATTACTTCCGAAACTCCATTAACCAGCTTATAACTGATCTGTTGGACGCTACATGCCCGCGTTCAGTTTGTTCAAATTTAGATGAGCAGAGAGAACTTGATGGGTTTGATGTCGAAGTTTTGGCTCATTTCGGAAAGTGAATACGATTTTGGTAACCAATGAGGACGACTGATAACCTCCTAGTTTCCCATATTTCGTCTTATATTATGGTTTACGGTGAACTGTCCGACAGTTTCAGCACCATGAGTGGCGTACGTCGAGGCTGTCCGCTGTCACCATTTTTGTTTAATTTCGTCATAGACGAAATAATGGAGGATTGTCT
>QNGE01000274.1:90801-103566 GCA_008508345.1 Paragonimus westermani | reverse complement strand
GCTGATGACGCCTTACTCCCACTTGCAGCTCGTTTGTTCGTTTGCAAGGTGTATTGTTGTGTATCATGGTGAGGAGTTCCCGTGAATGACGGAGCTAACTTCAAACGATCGTCACCGTTGAGAAAGCTCGCCGGACTTGTCACCGTACAACATGGAGAATATTCTGTTTATTCGGGCAGATATGAAAGACGTGGTTACAGAAGTAAGTATTTTCCGCACGCTCCTACAAAAGACTTGAAATTCATTACTTAATTGTGGTGTTGCTAGTGAGCAATAAAACGGGTGCTTTAACTGCTGAGGAGTTCAGCTCTAAATCCCTCCGATTTTGGCTGTAATTTAGTTAATTACGGAAACTACAGATTTCATTTAGTATGTTTTCCATCGGCCGAGTTATGAGATCATATCGGAAGCGTTGAGCGTTCTACTCAAATCTTCAATAGTTCTACTGTTCTACTGAGCTCCACGTGATCTCTTTAGGTAGTTCCAAGTAGTATACGGGACTCAAAGATTCATCGGTTCCAAAAGAAACGGCAAACTGAGGTTGAGCCATGTTAGAGTACTCCAAAAAAGAAGCCGAACAAAAATCTATCATATTCCTGTGATGCGATACTGTTCTGTTGTTTGCTCCGAAGTAGATTAGTTGTCGTGCTCTATCTATATAATAAACAATTTTCACACTCGCAACACTACTTTTTCTACCTTACGAAAGAATAACCCTTCTAAAAAATTACACCATCTTCTACTGTTTGAAGGATAACTTTAATATATTATTCAACACTTTTGAACACTGATTGCAACTCGGAAGGTTATATTAACCTCAAATATTTACTCTGCGAGCAATATTTATCGGAATCAGATGACAATGTGTCATTCGTTGAGCCTCAGGTTTGACTAAACTCTCTATGTCACATCAGTAGAAATTTTGCCTCATTAAATCTCTTTATAATTCTCCGTGGAAACTATGTATCATGTTGCCTCTGTGGTCAGGTTTCTGAGTCACACAAAGCGAGTAGAATTCATCAAGTTAACTAACTTCCGTGGCATAAGCGGCAGGTCACTTTTCGAAATCAAATTTCAGGTAGATCTAATTACTCGCCTGGACTCTATCTGACCTGCGCTTTTCAATTTCCGTACGTCAAGTCAAGGTTACCAACGAACTTCTTTGATGTTTGCACGCTTCCACAAACGATTCAGTTAGCTGAGCTAGTGATCACGGTTGATTCTACGGTTGGATGACGCAGTGCCCCAGAAAGAAGCGTGGATGATCCTGGTGGCTGTTTCGTTTTTCCTCTCAACACCACAAAACGCAGCAATTCACTACCCGGTGCTCTAGTGATAATGAAGTCGATTCTCGAGGTCTAACCAAAGTGAGTACCAAACTGAGATCTGGACAAAGTTTGCTGGTTCGCATCTCAGTGAATGTTTGCTTCCAAGCTCTCGTGTTCACCACTTCGGAGGAAGTCTTCTAATACATACCATAGTGATGTTGTTTATTTGTCACAGCTAACCGTGTTGAAAATACATAACAAAAATGTTTTCATAAACCATTTTCGAAATGTCACCTTTCATCTTTCAATAAGGATTAAGAGTTAAACATCGTTTTGGTGTGAACGCATAAAGTCGTCATTGAAGTTTAGGATGTAAACAAATGTGTAGTAGGTTTGATGTCCAGGAGAGATCTATAGACACTTATGATTGTTTATTGTAACCGCGTGGATTTCACGGAATCTGCGTATCGAGCCATTTACTTCAACGTTACAAAGAACACTAAATACACGGAAACCGCCCTGTCATGTGGACACGGATGTAAGTTGACCATATTGCAATCTGTTTCTGGTGATGTCAGTATGTTAACTATTCTGTTCACTTTTACTTCACGCTGCTTTTAGTTCCCACAGTGCTTATGCTTGACTCAGTCATGATTTACTATCAAAACTAAGGTGGTGATGATGCGACTTGAGCTATCAAGGTGTAGGAGCAGTATCTTGCATAATGCTGATAATTAAACAGTCCATAACACATCATTGCTGTTATCCAAAGGAGTAGTGGGCGGAAATCGTAAAGAGTGCGTCAGCGTTTCATAAATCTGTTCCAAAGAGGCTCTGCAGATGGAACAGATGTGGATTTCTGCGAAGAACCGCAGAGATTTTAAATAAACGTTGATCGTGTTCCTGACTCTAAACTCGACGAAGTGCACTTTGGGGCGGAGCACCAATTTACCGAAATTATTTGTGAGGACCGTGAATCTTACACGTCCAAGCCGATCGGACAGGTGAAAACATCACTTGGGTGGTCACAATGACCACTGACAAGTTGTCCGTAAGGTCATGTGAAATGACAGCTTACGAATCCGCAGCTTCTCGCAACGATTTGACAAGTAGATCGAACGTTTTGAGAGAGAATTCAACTGTTTTCTGACGGCCCAGGCAGTTGTGTTGTTGTTGTTGTTGTTCGCTTAATGATGATATTCCTAAATGTTCTTCGCCAAAAATCGAGGTGGCATTAGAGCACACAGTAACGGAGCACAATAAAATCTCAGCCGATTTGGTTTCTTATCCGTTTGTTTTTGGTAATTGTAGTGACAGACCTTTATGAGGAATGGAAACACTCGTTCTTTTCACATAGGTATCCGTCAACAAGCATTCTACTATCTGGACAAGTGTCAGAAAATCATGTATTGTAGTGTAACCAGATTCACATCTGTCGAATTCAAGATGTTGCCAAGTCTAGTAGTGTGGTAACTTCAGAAGAGGACAGAGCGGTTTTTATGACCAATCGGCGAGTGTAGCGATCCAAAATGTCACGTCGTGAGTGACGGTACAGCATCACCATCGATGTTCTCGAACAGCCGTCGTAGTATTGTGCACCGAAGGACTGTTTTGGTTCCATCATAAGGATGCCTCAATCAGAAATTTTAATCTGCTGAATGCAATGTCCACTTTGAAATTAGAGTGTGTTCACCTACAACTATTTCAAACACTCTCCAAATACAAAAGATTCCGGTCACCTCATTATAATTCACCCTTGCAGAAAATCAGATATGGCAGTAAAACGGGTCCGAGGAAGTTGGAGTAGAATTTCTGCCCATTGATAAGTTGACTGACAGTGAAGTTGCGGAAGACACCGTTCTTCTTAGCTCTCCGGTAGATGAACAAGTCGCACTACATTTGGCAAATGATATGGCTGCTCTGTAAGTTACGAACATATTTGTTGTTCCACATAAACTACCAGAGACTATTGATCGGCTCTTTTTCCAGCTCAGTACCGTTTGTCTTTGATAGCACTGAAGTGGAGGTCGCTGGGTTAGAGAAAACAAACAATGTATTAATCGAAATCCGTTATTTGTGCTGTTCCATATTCCCGAACAAAGAAAAGGTTAAGACTTCACGTATACGTTGAACTTTGCCTTACGGGTCAGAGATTGACAAGTTCTTGTACACTGTTTAAGTAAGCTCTTGTTAGTTGGCCACCTTTGCCCCATCCAGTTAACCTACATCAGACGCGAAGATTGTCCATGCAACGGAACTGTTGTTGACTCGTTTTCTGACCAATCTCTGAAGGTTTTCACTTATTTGTCCTCTCTCGCGCATCTTTACCCATCTGTCTAGGGTCTCGGTTTCAGTTTGCATGTGATGAGTGCTGTCCACCTTATTGGGTAGAAAACTGACTGCTGTGAAAGCGCATTGTCAAACAGTTCGTTTTTCGACAACAACGTTTTTATAGCATGCTGTCTTCTCATCATTCCTCTGTGTTCATGAATCAAAAATAGGTCCTTCTGCAGCAACTGTTCAGCACTGAGTGAAATATTGTTCTACGGGATATGTGATATTATATTGTTCGTCATACTTTGAAATAAAATTGACATTTACATTTGTTTACTCCTGAAGACAGTCGTCCCTCTTTATAATAGTCCTCGGAAATTTCACAGTCTCGTTACTCAACGTTTTCTAAGTAATTGGAGACCGCAGTTCTCTGTGAATAGAACCTCTAAAAAAACATTAGCTCGTCTTTCGGATAACGCCTTCAGTCTCCTCCTAGTAAACCCAAAACAAGAGTCATTGAACAGAAACCCCGTAAACTGTCCACTCAAAGACCCATATACTCACACATTAAATATTTTACCCATTATTCCTTGCTTTCAAAGGAATCCACCCAAGATAACTTACTTGTTTGTGTTGTGCATCCTGACGAAGCAAACCAAGTTAAGAAAAACTATCAAACTATCAAATAATTCTGAATAAATGAGTAGCCCAATGAAATTTGCAATGAAGATTACAATACTTATAAGTTTGCTCTGGTGAAGCAACTCTAATTATTAAACAGGAATCATCTTTGTTCGGAATCTGAGCATCTGAACAGTTTACCGAACGCCTTGACGGTGGTTCTAAAATGTGTGATTCCGAGACAATGAAACAACAGTTTTTGCACATATTTTAATTTGTTCCGTAAAGTATTTAAGCAAACAACACAAGTTGCAATATTCTACTCTATTCTCTTGAACTAATACAAGAAACTGCACCCAAATTTATTGTGTAGTTAAATGAGTTTCCGAAGAAAGCTTCTAAATTATTCATTGCTTGAAAAATTCTTCGTGATGGTTAGATTTAAAAGTCAACAACCAAAAAATATTTTGTTCGTTGGTACGACATTCTTTACTGCAACTTTTAGATTAATGCTTTTCATCTGTTGCACTTTCATTAAAATACGTTGGTGCTGTTTTTAAAATGCTTTGATTAGGGCTGTCTTTGTGTTGTGCAAGTTACTCTTCTATAGGTGAAATTCAAACGTATTTTTCACCATGTACGTACTTGCTATTCGAACTGCAATGAACTCGGACAATAAAATGATCAGTCAACTTCATTGACTTATCCGCCGTATTCTGATCGTAAATCTTGCGGTGGAGTGGGAAGTAGGCAGACAACGTCGCAGTGACTGAGATCACATTATTCCTCATGAAGCCCGTTTAACATTCACAAAATATTCTCAGTCCACTAAAAAGAACCTAATTTCTGCAATAGTGTTTTCACAACTTTTTTTAGAATGTTTGCGTTCGATGCAGCGTTGAGTCTAGAGCCCCTTTGACTTAAGGTAATTATAGGCCAACTTCCAACTGACCAACAGACAATTTCAAATTGTCTCGCTGAAGTTCACGATCACGTAATTCATAGCACAAATTAAATTATGTGATTTTCATCGAATTAGGCCTCACCACCTGTTTGAGAAAGAAGTTTTCAAGCAAAAAAGCGGAGAAATAAAGAACTCAGCCCCGGTTAGGCAGTGAAACAGTGAAATTGAAATCAGTTGCTCATGCTCTTGTTCGACTGCCGCGGAGACGCATCAAACACTCATCATAACTGTGAAACAAAACCGGAAATAAATCGGACTTCATTCTTAGGACCCTCAAGTCTAAATTCTGGCGAAGAGATGACTGTGTAACATTTCATTTCGCGACAAGTACAATCAGCTGTTTAATGACAGAGACAAACCGTGTAAAACACATGAATTAAATGACAGATTGACCACAGATTAGAGAATTGTTATTCCAGCCCCTTCTACTTAGTTCATTGCGTTGCCTTTCATATCGATATGAGAATGCTTAGATAAGCTGAATGTATTAAGAACTCGAGGTTTCTTACCTTTCATCGAACCATCCGAAGCGTATGTTTTGAGAGTTGTGTGGAAACTCTCTGCAGAGCGTTATATTGACCACAGAACTTCATTTATCAAATATAACGTTTTGACCAAAGGAATCAATTTCCGAAAGAAATTACAAAACACTAGTGAGTGCGCAAGATACTATACTGATTAGTGTCTCGCGTAGGGAATAAATCAATTGTTGCTAAGGATTTCGAAGAAAACTCGGTAAATAATGCTAAGACATTGCTGAAAACGTGACAGTGACTGTTTTTGCCCAAGAACATGAAGCCGCAACTTAACTGTGCAAAATTACAAGGTTGCCTCAGGAACACTTTATAAAACCATAAGCAAAAGATCGTTAATCAAAATAAAGGCGCTTCGGTTGAATAAAACAACAGCTGTTACTTAAAAAAACAAAACCTGCATAAAAACTGCTTATAAATACATATTGTCCGCGATATATGTTTCCTTGGGATTTCGGCGCATACTTTAAATTACTAATAAGCATACTTTAAACCAAAGAAAACCACGATCCGGCGAGGGTGGCAACTTTGTTCCTTTCTCATTCTTTTACTTCCCTATATACAAGCGTATTTTGCAACCATGCATTCAGCTGTAGGATAAAGAAACGTTAAGTATTAGAATTGGTGAGCGGTGTCGTGGTGTTTTTTGGTAACAACGAAGGAAGTGTGTAAACTGAAGTTCACTCGCTGAGAAACACATGCTTGTTTTCAAAGAGGCCTTGTTTGATATATAAGCTCACAGAAAACATTATCTCAAGGTCACGCACGTATGATTTCAACCGAATAAATTGTATTTTTCTCAATAGTTTCTTGAAAAGCAAAGTTCACATAAAGAACTCGAAATGGTTGGCCTGTTTCGCGAGGTCATTTTGCCGAAAAGCTTTCAACCATCCCACAGTGTGCAGTTGAAAGTTAGCGTAAGCAAATTCATTTTTTCCTATCTTACCAAGTTGCTCCAGTCAAACTAGAAACAAACGGTACAACCTGATTTCAAATAAATCCTTATATAGTCTTTTCTTGGAAAGGTTTTCGAGTCAAGAGTAATGTTGACAATAATTTATTTTCTAAATTTACTTGATGCCTCAATAAAAGTATGTGGCTCTAGCAAGGTTAAATGACTATGCAAACAACGGGAATAAATGTAACAGAACATCACTGGTTTGCGTAATATGCCGAACAAGTGCAAGCGTAGGTGGTCCAACCAGTTCACTGATGGCTACTAACGGGAATGATGTGAAGTTTCACATAGGGATACGTTAGATCTATGGTATGGACGCAACTTGATGATAAATCATTAAATTAGATGTTGGACCTGCACAAATAATCGAGATGTTTGAAGAAATAAATTAATTAATCGAACAGTGAACAATTCAGCGACAGTTTATCTTTGTTTTCTGACCACTTTGGAGTGTTTGTTGAAAAATTTGTAGATTAACCGGAAGGACTAAGTGTGGTTGGCATTGGCAGATATACAAAATCCGTGCTTTCAGTCAATCTGTTCAGAACAGTGTTGAATCAAGTCAGCCGATATTCCTTGATACGCTTGTGCCGACTCTGCATCGATCACTGTACGAATACACTGTCACTTTCTCTGATCTCACATAGGGTTTGTGCAAGCTATGCGGTTGTCGTGACCAAAGATCACGCTGTTAGCCAACAGTCCCACAAAAAATTTCACTACAGTTCTTTAGGCTGAAAGTGTGCTGAAATGCAGTGCACAATAATTTATGGCGATGACTCGGCACTTGACCGGCTAATCCACATACAAGACACACGGATCGGTTAGCTATTTTCTCTTTTCAGCAGTCACACACTAAGATATGGAACAGTGAATCATTCGGCTGGTATTATATCGTCCGCTAAAAGCAAATTGCTGTACGGGTGAAATTACTTTCTGTTTCTAACTGAATGACCTACCGACACCCTACACATATGTGTGCAGCTCTCAGGCAGCGATCTAAGGCATGCACTTGAAAACCATAGCAAGTACAGCTCCCCGTGTTCAGTCGATAAGTCTAATTAGTTAATCCAGTAGATTTAAATGTAGACTCCCTTCCGAAATCCGGCTTTCTAAAACTCGAGTAACGAAGCTGAAGCCATTCTCTTTCACCAAACAAATAAAAACTTTTGTTTGTGTACAACTAAAACGTTTTGAGATTTGTCATAGTCTGTCCTTAATTCCACTGACTCCATGCACAACTTCAGATATTTCGAGTGATTCGTTTTGTGGAACCATTAGAGTACAATCAGATTGCTTATAGCTGTCAGCTAGATGGTTTATTCGCCATAGTTTTCGTATGCGTAATCATCTGATGAACACAGGCGTGGTAAAATCAAGTGGTTATTCTGGTGCAGTTTATTTGGTTACAAACTCACGGGAACAAAAAGTCGAGGGCGAACTTGCAGAAGAATGATGGTTTACGAACAGATCGTCACTTCTACATGCTAAAGAATGGTTTACTTAATTGGCTAAGCTCGGCTGGCCTTCACCAGCTGTGTGTTTTCCATTCTTGGAGCTTCAGCCCAACTCCAGAATATTCTAGCATGACAGCAGATTGTTTCTGATTGACATTTTTTTTGATTGTTTGATTTGAAGAAGTTTAAATCTCGTGAGCACATTAGTTTGCTTTTATATTCCAGCACGTTGTGTACCGCAGAGCAACTTTTGAGTGAAGTCATTTCTGTTTTCCAGCTAAAACGAATCGTACAGATGATGATCCTTCCATAAACCATTTATAGCTACCAAACCACCTGAAAAGCGTAAGCGTTTGAAGTCTCAATTAATTCCATTTTCTCTTTCTGGAGGTCACAGTTGATGTCTATATCCGCACATATCAGCGAAGATAAATGCAAAAATGGCTCAAAGGATACAAGACTGTACCACAGCATAAAATAACATGTGAGACTGAGAGACAATTTCTGATAAACAGTCTCACTGAGGGACAACTTCACAATTGTAAACGGCAGATAATGATTGTATACACGTAGTGAGCTTTATATTAGGCTGGAAAAACCCGTGCCTCTTCAAATGCGTAGGATTCTGAAAGAGCACAAACAGTGAGCGTCTCGTATAGTTTACGTATATTGCAAGATGATTCCGAAGGTGCCGTTTGTTTCTAAATAACTGAACAGTACGGACTACATTTCTGCGAGTAAAAATTAGTGAACTGGCCCAAGAGTCGACTAATTGCATGAGGAATTTGCATCAACATCAGCGGATTATTGCCTCACCAAATTAAAGCCAGTAGCTACTTCAGGCAATGCTCTAGTTTGGGTCAAGTGAAGTTCATTCAGTTCATATCTGTTGCACGGCATATCGTGAAATCACTACCCTACACCCATAACAAGCTTGCATGCTCACAAATGAAACGAGCTACGCAGTTCTATCGCCGCACGTGAAATGACGGATCCCTTACAACAGATTTCCAATTCCAAACCAGTGAGAAAGACATTCGGCCAAAGATGATCTCTCTCTGTGAACAGTTGGCAAAGTTTGGAATACGTAATAATCACCGGTCACCGCTGCCCTCCATATTATCAAGACGGATATCATTTCCGCTATTTCTCTACAATGTTCAATATCCAAAGTTGTAGTTCTCTGTTCCTGCTGTACATCGAATGAGTAAATGGCAGTGATTGCACACCTGAAACCTCAGACCGAGTGGTCACCTTCACATACAATCGTTTACTACTACCTGTTCTTCGAGAATATCGTAATCTCATCACTCCGTGCCGTTGCTGCGGTAGATCACGCATCCTGCAGAAAGGGTCTGCATTGTCTTTGATCTACCCACACCGGTTGTTCCAAGTATCTGCCAGACCCCATTCTAACTCCTAGTCTGTACATGAAAAACTAAAGCATGTTCAAGCTTTATGCAGCAAACGGGAAACGAGGAGATGTAAAACGGCAAGATTTAGAGAGCCAAAACAGACGTTACTCAACGAAGACGAAAGAGTCGGAATCTTAGTTGTGCCCCAAACAACCGAACACAGTCTGCTGAACAGCTAACTACCAGCTTTAATGAACCAGAACTACGTCAACAAGGAGAACATTAAGGAAGAGTGATGAGATTACGATCTTTGGCCGAATGTCTTTCTCACTGGTTTGGAATTGGAAATCTGTTGTAAGGGATCCGTCATTTCACGTGCGGCGATAGAACTGCGTAGCTCGTTTCATTTGTGAGCATGCAAGCTTGTTATGGGTGTAGGGTAGTGATTTCACGATATGCCGTGCAACAGATATGAACTGAATGAACTTCACTTGACCCAAACTAGAGCATTGCCTGAAGTAGCTACTGGCTTTAATTTGGTGAGGCAATAATCCGCTGATGTTGATGCAAATTCCTCATGCAATTAGTCGACTCTTGGGCCAGTTCATTGATTGGTAATGTACAGTGGTATTCTTCTCATAGCTCTGTACGTTGCCAGGAAGGCTGAAACACTTTGGTTGTCACTTTCGCTTTTGAATCTATACTGTTTTGTATATTTTCTGATTGGTCATATTTGACCAGCGGTGGTGCATTGAAATGTCAACTTCAAATCGAATTTCTGTACTTTTCTCAATGGATGGAGGATTTGCATTTTTTCTGATCCTAACTAATATGAGTCAAGTATTTATCGCCTAACAACTCTGCAAAAACCAACCGAAAAAAATATCACAGTTGCTGACTGACCTGGCAGATGAGAAATACGACAATCACCCCGATCAGCATGACATCTGTATCATGACGACGGCTAGTCGGATGATAGTGAAGTTTCGCATTACGAGAACTGGACTTGCGCACCTCGCAGATGAGAAAACTGTTCATCACCACTATCATGACAAACGGTAGAGCCACCACTAGAATGTTCCACGACCATAAGTGGTAAATATGCATGAACTTTTTCGAGCTGCCGAATTCACTCAAATCGTACCAAACGATCCGTTGAAGATGCACTGAGTGGTTGGAAACATGTGACTGGTTCAAAGTAGATTGGTTTTGATGATTCTCGTCCAGATGAATGTCTGATGGCAGATACACTTCAAATTCCTGATATTCAAAGTAACGTGGAATGCTGTAGAGTAGACTGGCAATGTAGACTGCGATGATTATCAGCCGCGCCAGGCTAATGGTGCACCAACGTTTGGCCAAGAACGGATGACATATCATTAGGTATCGATCTGAAGTGAATGCCACTGTTAACCATACGGAAGTGACCTAAAAAGAGACGACAGCATAGAACAATAGAATTTAATGTTGGGGAGAAAAGGCCAAAAAATTAGCCGTATTTATAATTTATTTACAGGTCAATACCATTAATTTCTTTGTGCAAATACCATTAGGGTGTGGCCAAAATATTAAAACAAACTGGGTCACACTTGATCGCTACAAATGACTGTCCTTTATTTAGAGAAATAGTAACTACATCAGTTTTGAGTTAGGTTAATACTACTTTGAAAAGTTGCTTTTAAGAGGAGAAGCAGAAATCTTGATGGTTAATAATGTTAGCCCAGGACGACCGTCAGTCTGATCATAGAGCAAACTAGTAGGTTAGGTATATTCGGTTTGCGTACAAGAGAAAGCCCGCAGCATCCTCCAAACAACTACAGTGCTCGAACGATAGATATATAGGTTTGCGGAAACGCGTCGCTCGCTTATTAACATTTCAGCAAACACTCACGTAACAAACACGTGCAACTCAGTCGGGAATGTGGTTCAACAGGAAACAAACCATGTGACCAAGGGCTCATTCTAACGAGGGGGAAGCTACCTTTGGTTTGGCAGCACCTAATGAGGCCGAAAACTGACTGATAACTTTAGTTAGCAAATATGCATTAGCAGACAGCTTGTATGCATGACAGAGCACGATAAAATGATTAGTCTGTAACGACACTGTTCAAATGCAGGTGATTCGAGCATACAAACCATGTAAGAAGGTGATGTTTCAAACTTTGCCACTGGTTTCACGCGGGAAAATATAGAAATTATGTCTGGGGAATATGCCCCTTTCAAAAGCATATGATGAGGGGAAAGCATTCCAATGGAATCCAACAAAGTTTTGGATATTTTACTGAGATCCGAGTCACATATAAATCACAGACACAACGCTCAAGAGGAATCTTGGTTTCGATTATCAAGTGTGTATACTTAATTATATCTGAATTATAACCAACTCAACAATAGAAATGAGCGCCGCTTAACTACGTCCATTTCAAAGTTCTTTGGTTTCATTTCTTATACAATTTATTCATATAACACCTTTGTAGGATGTGTATATCTATATATCATTCATTTAGTCATTCTACCGATTTCACTGTATATCGATCGAACTGACAAATTGAACGTGACAGCTCGAAGACATTTGAAGTACTTCTGGTGTAACCAAGTTATAACATACTTTCGTGGGAATTATTTGTCCCTGGCTTTTTCTTATGTACAGCGCTAATAAACCCACTCCTATCCCGGTTAGATCGGTTATAAATTAAATTTGTTTAACTAAAAGAGTTGGTAACACTTGGATCAATTTAAAGAACATCCGTACTTAGGTGTTCTCAAGATTTTGTTGTTTTCATGAAGCAATAAGGGCAAATCTGAGCAGGCCAAATAAAGCACAGCTTCATCGTTTATTTCTCATCACTACTAATCCACTGGGGAACATGATTGTATGACCTACACAAGGCTTCCCTACAAATCAAAATCACAGACTATAGTGAGTTGAGACAAGAAACATGAACAATAAAGAGAGGTAGTGTTTTGTAATATTATATTACCGAATGATGGAATTTGGTTACGTTGTTTATATTGACTCGGATAAAGGAATATTGCTTTTTGACACAGCATAACTGATATATAGCTTGCACTGGTCACAGCGACAATCATTGCCAAAACTCTATCAGATTAAACTCAATACTCAGGTTGGGATGGCTTGAAGTTTAGGTTTAACTTTCCAAAAATAATGAAGTATCTTAAACCTTGTAAGATATCCGCACCAAATGTAGTACGAATGAAGTTGAATAGTTTGGGCGTCGTGTTTAACATGTTATTGATATACAGATTGGGAATAACACAACGTTTCGAGCAAGTTGTAATACTCTACGTTTCAACCACCTCGGGTGGCCTTCCTC
>QNGE01000274.1:0-88796 GCA_008508345.1 Paragonimus westermani | reverse complement strand
AACTGATTGACCTCATTAACCACATGTCCCCCCGTATACTCCCCTAACGATTCTCCCGTGAAATGTGTGATATAAATGTGATGTATTTAGCCTGATGATGAATCACTGAAAACGAGCTTGTTCGCTACACATTGTTTTTCATGAGTACGCTGGGAATTTTTATGTGATATCCGCAAATGTATGTTCACTCGCCCATTACCCTTACTGTCGTCCACCGCTTTTCTCTGATTAGGATTTCGACAGTTTCTGTAGATGCACGAATAGTTTGTCTGCTTCTCAATAAATTTGTCAGAATATCTGAAAACCTGTTATACTGTATTATTTAGAAGGCCGCAACCAATTTATCTCAAAGGTTTCACTAAAAGAACAGTATACTATTTATACTGATAACTTTAAATTCGCAACAGGTTTTGCGTAAATCGCAGTCTTCACTCCTTGTATACAAGTACCGCTGATTGTTATTCTTTACCAAGCCAAATTTATGACGATATTCGATCACTCTTCAAACAAGAACTTACTTCAATACCGAACCATTGTTATTTTTTCTCTTGTGTCTAAGACGGATCTGTCTATGTATGTGTTTAATACTCACATCTCAAAGTCGGCAATTACCGATTCAGTTTTGCATCATTCGGTACGTACTTTCAAAACAATACTCCTTCTGGACTGCTTAAGTCTTTTTTATGGACCAGCGGGAAGAAATAGTATGAAAGAGGTGTAAATGGGCAACCTTACTGCTACTAGCCATTGGCATTAAAAACCGGACCGTCCGTCTTATGAAGCCGCTGGCACCGATAATCTGGAATATATTAAGTGGATGGTTCTGAACTCTAATGAAACTAGTCTGAGAACGACCTTCAAAATCAGACACATATTAGTTCACTGCAGGTTGACTTACTTTGGTAAAGTGTGACCCTGTAGGCTGCTGGTATATTAGAGTGTAAACCACCATATACCCGATCTAATTAAACTGCTTACTATGATCACTATGGTGAACAAAATATTCCTAGATTCACTGGTCTCTACAGGTGCTTTAGATGAGAGCATATTACAGACAGTGTATGAAAGCCTGATCCAGCAACCATGTAAGTCAGTCTAAGATGTAGCAAGCAGTAGGTTTCAAACGGCTATCATCAAAGACTCATCAGATAAATCCATCGGACTGTTGGCAAATAGATTCACGGTGAGGATAAATATTTTTGGTGTCAAATGAATTTTAAGCAGATGCCCCAGCGTACCGCAGAGTCTCAGGCTGTGCTCCAGATCTAGCGACCGACAGACTGAGATTCCAATCAGTAATTCACATTGATCAGGCTTTTGTTAGCAGTGCTTTTGAGAATGCTGATCCCAAGTAAAAAGACATCAAAATCCAGCAGGATTTTTGTCTATTATTCTGTTTCACGTAAACACGCACAACAGAAACATATCCACGTGTAATAGTGAGTCCATCCCTAACACTGAAGCACGTCTTACTGTGGACTGCGGTCGAACAAAAGCGATCGTTTTCATACGATTCGTATGGTCTTCATCACACTTGTTCCGAGACATTTGGGCAAAAATTTACTTCCGTTCCTTTATGATAAATCGTCCGCTAATCTCATTATCTTGGTGTGAAAACTGCTCACTCTGACTTGAGCCTACATCAGATGTGACTAAGCCGAATGTACGCACCGAGACGTACACTTTATCCCCAGAATCAAGCTGTTGATAAATCGTCAGCACAAATTGATTTACCTGATTGTGGTTGCTTGTTGGATAAAATAATCCGCAGTCCTAAATAAGAATGTATGCAGATTTATCATTTTTGCGTATGGAACGAACAGCTGCCCGAAGACTTGATGCTCTGTTTGCAACAGCTCATCTTGAAGCCTAAATTTTTCTGTAGAAACTCAAAAATTTGCTGGTACGGCGTTTAACTTTTCAAAATTTCGTATGAAGATTGCAGTAACTTTGAGTTTTTGCGACTCCTTTTCACTGGAAATAACTGTATAAATTCGGACAAGTTTCAAAATGGTGGTAAGGACTTCTGCTATGTTCAGGCCTTTGTATAACAAAGTTTCTTAGGAGCAAACTACTCAAGCACGTGCTTTTATGAAAAGAGCCTTTGTTTAAAAGTTTTCATGCAACGGAGCACACGTTTCGTTCCCACATACTACACCCCAGTTGTGGTTTTCCCATTAGAACTCCGTGTCAATGGAAGTGGAGTGCACAGAAAACTGTTTCATACTTAAATTTGGTTTAACATTTTGGTGACATAAGTTGTTTTGAAATTAACACAAGTTTTCACTTAATCAAGCGAGAACTTCTTAAAGAGGATTTACAATAGCGGTCAGATAGTTATGAAACTTCAGAGAGTATCCCAGAAAATGGAAAACGAATTCACCTAGTCTCAAAAGTGTTATCATCAGAATGTCGTTCAAATCAGCACGTTCAACGTGAGTGCGTACACACAGGTGATAGTTTGTTGCTGTTGACGCTTTGGTATAAATAAAAAAGAACACTTCCGGATTAATAAAAATGTCAGTTAAGCCAATTAGACTGGCCAACACGTGTTTACATGTCAGCTATCAACTCAAATGTTGGAACATCAATCTAACTGAGTGATAGGTTCACAACGCTATCGATGTTTCTATGCTTGTAGGGTTCAATTACAAACTTTAGCGAACTAATGCGGCCAGAAATGTCAAACAGTCACCGGTCACCTCAATTAATAAATCAACCAAAGATTCATTTCATTAAGTTACAAACGGCTCCCATGTACACACTTTACTCTAGGCAGAAGAGTTAATTGCTCTGACATATGCTGATGAGCACTATTTTTAAACACTTTATCGTCATTCAATGATGAGTAGGTTATGTGTCTTAAAATACAAGATTGTTCAGAAGTGATTATATATAGCCTTACTCAGGATTGTTGAATTTGTATGATTACTGATAGTTTTTGATTGCTCCAGGTAATAGAACTACCAGTGTGCACTGATAGGAAATTTAGTAACACTGCCATTTTCTTGTGTTAGATGAGAAATCATGGTGAATAATCAGTGCTGAATAACTCATTTTTGCGTCTACCTGTGGTGGTTGTATTAAAACCATCAACGGGACCAGTTTAATATAAAACAAAGTCAGTACGCAAAAACGCTGACATTCAAGCCGTTTAGGAAAATCACGCGTGAGATACAAAGAATTCAGAATCTTTAATAGATTTCACGAGGTGCTGATGCGGTACATCCATTGAATTCGTTCTTCCTGTGAGTACGTCAGGTTCATGAGATTATTATATAGTTTCATCGGCGAGACTTTTGAGACATTTCTAAAGAATACCCATCCAACAAACAAAGCAGCAATCAGTGTGCCCTACAATGTGTGGCAATAATACAAACCTAAATTAAAAGGGCAGAAAAATGGTTAACAACCGAGTAGGTAATGATGATTTAGACTCTGTGAACAGACTGATATGAGTTTGGATAGTTGAGAGTTATTACATATTTGTCAGAATTCTATCAGATGTTTTGTAATTTTGCTGTACAGTTAAGATGGCCAGATTAGAAAACAGTCTATCAGTGTTGACACATACCCTGTTGCGCAGATGAGATGATAGTGAAAAGCACATTTTGAAACAATACATTATAATGACTACGAGTATTTTGATCGTATTGTTTGGAAACTGTCAAAAGGCATCATTATCATCATGTTCATTGACAGCGAAATATCAATGGGTTTTACGGTTATCTAACTGCTACATAAACAAGAAAATTGTGCAAAGCAAGGGAGAAAAGAAAAAAAGTAAAGAGGAATGAACCCAACCACTAAAAACTTTCGTCTGTATTCAGACGTTTAGCTTTGAGAGGCCCACACCCTACAAAAAATACAATCGAGATATGAGTGAAAGGAAAGTGTCTGCAACAAGACAACTTCCTAACGACGTTCACTGCGCCGTGTCACTAAGTGCACTCAACTCACGGACAACTCGGACAAACTACGACAACATTCACGCCACTGAGTCAAATTAGACGCCATTTCACCTCAAATCTCCAGCCAAGAAATCTGTGAGTCACAACGGCCCCAATCCGGGAGACGAAACCGAACTACAGCGTGCAGCCCATTCATGAATTACTTCAGTTCCCTACACCAGACCATCATCTCTCCACCGCAAACCTTGCGCCAGTCGGCCGCAGCGTCTGCCATGATTGCTCGGTGTGGCAGGCGACCACTTGACATCCTTAATACATAGCCTAACCATCTATGTCTGCACAAATGTAACGAGTGAACAAAGGAACTCGTTTGACAATCAGTGCCGAATGCTCGCTTCCTAACCTCCTCGTTACTTATTAGCAAGTGCTATCACATACGGGCGACTGAACGCAGAAATCGGTCGTCAAATGCTTGAAGACCGTTCACTTCTTCTACTCCAAGCGGCCCAGTTTCTTTACTGTGAATCCCCATGGCCTCCACTGTCACCTTATATATGCGATCCCTGAACTTCAGAGGGATACTTCTCTATCGCCATAGTCACCCCCAGATTAACGGATACCGCCCTCACCTTAGAGATACGCACTTCTATTTCATTCCTCACACCTTAACGCTGACCCGGACAGACAGCTTTTTCTGCAAGCCGTTTATATACAGCTACGAAAATTACATTATTGACAGCAAATCTTATTACCTAATACTTTCAGCTGTTAGTCCCCAGCATCGTGTAGGAAAGTTTCTCATATTCCGTTAAATGTCAACGTGACGCCGATTTTTGTTGAGTCTGCGGACACGAACTATTTACATTTCTGTAGCTTAGGCATCAGGCGTAGATGATAGCAATTTAGAACCACAAAAAGTTCATATTTCTTGAGGATTTCAACTCGTTGTCTTGGAGGAAATACAAGCTTTCCAAGCCTGTGCATTGCAACACATGTAAGACAGATTGAAAAGTTTTGAAAGAATATAGGCAATCCATTTTAAAGCACAAAATCAGTATCTGCGGCTTTCCTGCACTTTAACATCGTAGCAGATACAGCAATACATTGTGCGGATAATTTCGAACTGATAAACAATTCAAATAAATAGCAGTAACGTTGTTTGAAATTCAGTTGAAGCTATCGCACTTGTTTGTTAAAATCATTCGAAATTTTTCTACCGTCGTCATTCCCGCCCTGTTTTTTCTGGTTCACCCGGAAGTTATCAGCTAAAAATAAGGTGTATTTGACATAGTAAATGTTGCCTTCCCTCATATATACTACAAAAAACTCATGCTAAATTGTATACAGTGGAGCAGTGGTTTTGCTGGTCCAACCCCTGTGTACACTGATAGAAGGATATGTATACAATCAAGGGAGTCGAACTAAGTTTTGTTGCATGGGTAAAAACTTTTGCTTGGATTTTAAACCGTGGTGTCCCCAAGTTTATACCGGTCAGTTATGTTCGCTGGTCTCACCTAACTTGAGTACCACGCTGAATCTAGAAAATAAAAATTCCGAGAACTTCGCGATGACGGTTGCTATTGCAATTCGTATAAGTTGAAATCTCAGTGGTTTCGAATATACTTTCTTGAAGATTCAGAATGTCAGCTTTCTTCTAGTCCTCAGATTCTTTGGAATACTGCAGGTGCCAAGATGCTTGAAGTGGTTATATTCAATCTACTCTGTGTTTGAAGACACCGAAATTACCTGGAGTGAAATTCACATATAGAGATAACCATGTCACAAATAACAAGGTTTAAAGCAAACTGGATTTATTTAGAACAAGTTGAAGTCAGAAAATATGCATGTCACCTTTATCCTCCAAACTCTCTTGAAGTGTCATCCTCTTTGGAGACCCACAACACTGTTATGAAAACAACCAGAGTCCATGCTCAAGGTCATCCCAGAGTGACAATGCAACCTCAGAATAGGACGAGTTATTTCACACTGTTCACAGCGTTTTACCTATAGTAAAGCTGAAAGAATATTGTTTGCATTTTAGACTAATGAACTGATGTTACGACTTCAGCGGGTGACCTAGAAATCAATGGTCACATTCAGCACAAAAATATATCTTACAAGACGCGTTGGCTAGTATAATCTTATGTAACTTAAACTAAAAGTGTATCCGGGTTTTTCATAGCAAATTAAGACTGATCCTCAATAGCGAGAAAGTGGGCTACACCATTGTAAACCACACGTATATCCCACGCTCCGCTTCAGTAAACAGATGGTTGTGATACACATGGTATGAGCGAAGATAATAAATAATTAAACGAAGTTGAAGTCATAACATTCTTACAGAGAACGCCCCCCGGATAGCTGAATTATCCTCCAAGACCATGTGACTTCCTTGTAACCAAGCCTCAGTTAGTAGGCAAGCTTGAGTTTTCCGAGATGATCATTTCTAGTTCTAGTTCACGGATGATATTAGCTAGATTTTGGCAACCCGAAAATAGCGTGGAACGCGTACTGAACCGGCATCAACGTACACACTGGTGAGGCAAACAGAAGATAGTGCGTTCCGCTTAAACAAATCAGGTAAAATAAAATTCAAGTTTTGTTTCAACCGACAGGCACACATACCTGCTACACAATCGTCAAATCATCCTTGAAGTCACACATACACGCACAGACCTAAAAGTGTCCAAAACCCACAAAAATGTTAGAGTTCCAAGAAGAAAATAAATACTATATAAACTCTATTGCATACTGACGCCTTTTATCGATTAGGTTCACCGTGATTCGGAGGTCGCCGTTACTCAGACCAGGTTTAAAACCCAGTTGAAATTGCAGCTTAGCACCAAGTCTCCTGCCAGATGCTTACCGCCAAGAGACAGACCACCAAGAACACTTCAGTTGAATGGCTTAGTCTTCTCAATCTGAGCCCCTTCGAAAGAATTGGGTTACTGGACAGGGCTTCCCGGTTCTAAGGTCTATAAGTTCGCCTTGACTGATTCCGGCTAACGTTCAGCTGTGTAAATTCATTTCCGCAGTGATTACACGTTGTCCTCCAGTCTGCGCGTGGTACTATTGTTTTGGAATTCAATAAGTTACTTGAGTTCATCTGCGTATACCTGAAGGAATGAACGGTTGGATGCCTCGATTGTGAGGCCGCTCAAAGCTGTGGAAGTCCCTCAACGAAGTACACGTGAGTTGCGCTGGCAAATATTCACGACAGATGATTTGTCCTAATGGCGAACTTAACTAGTTTGAAGTTCAGATTAACTGCTGTGTTTTCATGCGATTGATGGGTGGACAGATTTGCGAATCTGAGTCTCCTAGGTAACAGACAAACAATTCGCTCTGGTGGCGAGCTAATTAATAGACAGCACAATAACCGATGCGGTTGTGGGGCCAACGTAGAGTTAACACGGCACGTGAGAATTTTTGATGAAATGCCGTCTCTCTTGATTCATACATTTGCTACTTATCTGGTTGAAAACAGCAGTAATGTGTCGAGCTCACACATACAAACTCGTTTGGACAAAACACAATCCATGGTGCACAAAGCAACGCGCGTTCTGATGAAATGCAATCATGCTTCGGTTACAGTTACCTCTAATAACAGAATTAGTGAAAGTAAGCAAGAAACTTGTAAGTAATGAAATAATGATTGTCGCCGCGGTCCCGAAAAAAGTACACTCCCTAGATTGGCCGTAATGTCTTCGCAAACCGACTGTTGCCGTACGCTGTCAACCACATATTTATCATTAATATGTCCGAATGCCATCAGTCTTGCCTCAGACCTAACTGCGTGGTAATAAACATACAAAGTGAATACAGAATAACACTAATCTAAAGGACCAAACGTAATAGGTAACAAGCTCGGTGGTTAACATTTCTTCAGTCTGCAATTGTTGCAGCCAGATATTTCGGTTGGTCTGTACCGCATCCAAACACTACCACACCTTTGTCCTTCAATACATGCTAGTGGGATAGTTCTGGCAATGTTAATACTAACGGCCAATTTCTCTTTGTTTGTTGTGATTAGCATTATTAAGAGTGGGCGATCGTGCACTCTCTGATCTTGCTACAGTTTGCCCGACAGTCAAAAATAAATATGCTGATGTCCTACATATTCGCGAGTTTTGGTAAAAATCGACATACACGTTCATTTACCGCGTCGGTTTATTAGTGCTTACCGTTGTGTTGTTCAATTTTAGAAGAACGGTGAGTTGTGAAGGAGTGTAACTTCATTACCTCGTGTAAATATTCGCACTGCGCTGAATTAGACTAAACAAACAGGTTTATCACAATCTAACGTTTAACGCAGTGAGTGTCTTGGTGATATTTAGTGCGGAGGATTTGTGGTTTTTTAGGCGAGACCCAAATGTGGCTGGATTCGAACCAGAGAGAGACAGCGTGTCTCAACGTGGAAAGCGCTCTACCAGCTGTGCTACAAAGCCACACCAGCGTGAGCTGTTTGAAAAAGTCTGCCGGAGCAGTTGATCCCTTGAAACGTTTGGTGAATTCCATATAAGACGGTGAGATGGGTGGATAATAGAGTTCAAATGTGAAATGTCCGGGCTCCTGGTGTGGCTTTGTAGCTCAGCCGGTGGAGCGCTTGCCGCGTTGGAGCATGCTGTTTGTCGCTGGTTCGAATCTACCCAAATTCCTGACTCGTCACAGCTGGGTCCCATCTAAAAGCAGAGATTATCTTCCAAAATAGACAAAATTGTAGTACAGACTGGCACATTGATGGACTTGATCAGTTTTGAACCCACAGAATTTGTAGCGCTTTCAAATCTTCGTTTATTCTATGAATCACAAACTCTCACTTTGATGAGGGACTGCCGGAGGCGAAGAAACTGTATTCGATGTCTCAAACTATAAAGCAAAGTGAAGGAAACATCGTTTGAGGAAAGCGGAACCTTCACCATCACGCAGAGACACCGGTCAACGAAATGGATGAGACCAAATTCGACCTCTGATAAACTATGGACCAACGAAGAGTACTTTCTCAAAGTCCAGAGAGAACTGGTTAGGAGCATCCGCGGTTCTAGCCCGCACCCATGATGAACCCGATTTGGTTTATTACACATTTAAACGAGATTCAGTAACAAACAATCCTGCAAGTAGTGGATCAGGTGCTTATTGAATATGGAAGAGAAATAATCCAATCGTCTCGTGGTTATATTGTATGACAATGTGCTGTGGTGTTTTGGTGTTGAAGGATTACCTTGAGGGTCACCATCGTTAAATAAGCAATTACTCTGAAGCACTCCCCATGCTCTAGCGCCCAACTCTATCGAGACAGTTTGGTGCGTCCTAAAGAGCGTCGTGTAACAGCTAATGAAAACTGACCTCTGAAGATGCTGAAAAGAGACGTCGTAAAACCCACAAAAAGATGACATGTATTCTAGAATGTCGTTAAAATCGTAGTCTATTCTGTAGTCTTTAGTCGAAATAATGGGGCATATCTCGAACATTATCTGGATGTCTTTCATTTTATTGAGTTATAAACGTTGACTTAAAATGTTGCGCTCTGGTTTAAGACCTAATACTTAAGGTAGTTAAAGCATAGAAAGGTGAAGTCGTGTAGTTTATAATGAGCAAGTGACGGCATACCTACTTACTCTGTTCGGCCAACCAACACCTTCAAGCTCATCTGCGATCAAGTACAGCCATACGTAATCATTTTTCTTTGCAGCATAACCAACCGAGTTGAATGTTGGTTAGTGACGAGCATTCCCGTCTACTTTGAGCAACCCAAATACCCGTAAATGGCCAGCACAAAAAGATTCAGGTGCAACAGAACAGAAATCGCTTATTACACGTTTCTAGTAGACCTTATCTCTAAAAGTAGTTAGAGCCAGTCTTTTATAGTCCCTCTTGCGTCACCGTTCTGAACATCACCGTGCCATCGGTTTTAACTCGAAAGGCCGGTTCTTCTCTTTGGCTATTCAGTAACCAATGAAAAGTTTAACATAGCTACAAGTCGTAACTGGACCGCAAACTTAAGTTGTGCCACATCAAACTTCAGATACTCTAATGGGAACTCAATCGCAAAGGTATACCCACATATATACTGCCATAAGTTTAGTACCAGAAAATCAAGACGGTGTGAACCATCCAGTACCTGAAATGATTTCAGCGTAGAACTTCGCACCAATTATTTTGCATTCATAATGATACTAGCTATAAAACATCAGACATTAAATATGAATGAATTGTACCAACCGGGTTACCAACGAGCTACATATGATCATCTCTGCTCATCTGTATCTTATACACGAGCGTCAAATTTGTACGTATAACATTCTGCTCAACGGTGCCCGGTCAAAATTATTGTTCTGACCGCAAACGATGCTTGATCTTGGAATTCGCTTGTTACGTGGCAATCGTTGCGGGTGTATGGGACTATGGAACAGGGAACATAAATAGTACCTTGAGTGGCTGCTGACAGTAACGCAGCCGCATCCTCTTTCATGACAGTGCCTGTATTTTGATTTGAACTGGCTACTACAAACTAAAATCGTGGCTTGTCAAATAATTTACTTATTTTCATTTTGAACTTTACTGTATTTCGGGGTAGAATCTGTGTTTCTTCTCTTGAAGCGTTTTCCACAAGAATCCTAACAGTCTGCTTGTTACGTTCAATTTAGCGCTATAAACGTGATAGAAGTTTTTCGATGAATATGGTCAGAAAGCGTAGCTAATTTATCATTCAAGCTATTTCGTTCAGAGTAAATTTGTTTATTACATAACGGTTTCAAAAAGTTCTACCTTCCTCTGCAAACGGTCTGAGTTTTCTTACGGATACTTCATTTTTTTAACCGTACGAGCTTGGCAATGGTTAGTACCGGGAAGATGCATTTCCACTTATGCGTTCTACGAGGCGGTGTTTCTGATGATTGGAGAACACCTCGGATGTGACGAACACCTGCACTTTTTCCGGGTTTCGCCACGCTATTATGAGCAAACTTGCTCTGAACAATTATCTAATATCAGAATGCACCATATACTCTAACGACCTCTTACATAACGTTCACTCATTCATTCTATAAAGAACCGTGCGGTTTGCATGCAGTATCTGCGGTCCACATGGCTAAGTCTTTTGAAATACGCGAACCTGGTCACTTTTCGGTTTCCACAAAGGAATTCATCCTAGAATCAAGCACTGTGGTGCACATAGCTGAAGACAAGCATGGTGAAATACACATTGAATCATAAAATATGCGTGACCCGTCAGTTTGATTTGGTGGCTGGTTAAAAGTTCGGGATGGGTGAAGACCGCTGAAAACCCCATTTTTGTAATACTATCAAAGAAACGGTGATAGATTAGAGGTAACCACTGGCAATCTTGGTAATGCGAGACTTGGATAGTACCAACGGTGAGCTTTTGGACTGAGCAGTTTGAATTAATGTAAAACAAACTAACCAAGTATCGTTTTCGCAAGACGGCCGTGAATAAAGACATACAGTTGGAACCGCACTAGTTGGTTGCCGTAAAAAGTCTACTACTGCTGAGAGCAATTTGTTTAAAGTTTCAAAAGATATCTTCCACAATGACGGGAGAGTTGCAAATATGGGTTACTGATTACAACGTTAAGTGTTGAAGGTAACAAATCGAGTGTCCGTATTAATTTGAAATACAAACGTGCATCGAACAGGCATTTTCATGAAGATTTCCAAAATTAAGTAAAGCGAACGAAAGCCGACCAGAACAAAGTTTTACAGATGTTCCAAAATGCTTTTTTTTATCAAGTTTCTTTCCAAGGGCGAGTACGTGTTAAGTATAATTAACAAAATGATCAGTGAGAGCTCAAAAATACAACATAACGAACGTTACCATCACGAGCCACTCGATCGTATCTGTATGTTGTAGGAAAGCTAACGCTTATACTATCTACCAGTTATTGAATCTACGTGTTATTCTTCACTTGCGCAAACCGTGAAAATTTTCTGTTTCAAAGGGCTTTTTAACGCCGAACGTGGAGTATGTACCAAACAGCATGGAAAATGCGTTAGTACTTATGTTGAACATAGGCTCTCAACGCATCAACCGTCGGTAACAAGGCCAGTACAACTTTATCATTTATCGTCATAAACAACGTGCTGTAACCCCTTGAAAAGTTACGGTGATTCGGCCACGGAATGGAGGTGCGTTGGAGTGAATTCGAAATTTTAGTCCCGTGATCAAAATAACGGAAAATCTTGGTCCATAAAATAGCACGATTGTTTCCACCGATTGCTTTCAAGTCGACTCGAAAGGTAGATGTTAAAAGCCATTTTGTCCCATAAAAAATGTATAACACGGAACAGAATACGGGGTATTTATGTGATGTATGGTTACACGAAGACAGTATCAAATCGGTGGAATGCAAAAGAATAGCTAAAATCAGTAGTTAATGTCACTAAACCGCCAACAAGCATGGAGGAGTAAAGGTCGAGCAGAAAAAGGTATATGGAAGTTTATCGCTGGAGTGCTATGAGGATTTCTCCTACTCAAATTAGATAAACTCATTTCCTTGGGAATGGGGTGATTCTGGGTGGAAGAAATCGGGTTCCTAAAGAGAATGACGAAAACTCAATAATTCCGAATTACTCCAAGCTTTGTTGATGAGCATTCAACAGTTTACACTATGCGCTCTAAAACAATCAATCATCAGTCATTGCTTTCCGAAATTCATATGGATCTGTGTGTTTACTGCTCTCTCAAGGTACAGTTACCTTTGTATTCACCTTAGGCACGTGTTTGCGAAGGACTAGAATGCGTTTGCTGAACTCGTATCAGAAGTTGTGTTTTCTGATTAACCTATTTAAGCGTGTGTCCATCTAGGTCAGAGAGAAAAATCACACAAGGTAGACAGGACGTAAAACTGTTTAAAATTCAGAGTTGCACTATTTACCCTGAAGTATACTTGAATAGCCACTGAATTGTTCCTCTTCGTGGAATTACATGGTGTGAAGTCTATCGCAACGTGCATTCACCTTGGTTTTAACCAATTTGTTTGGTTGGAGATAAAGTTTGCGGTAATTCTACCATTCACTTTTCGGATCACCTCATCGAGGAACGGTTTGTGTGTACAACGAGACGGAATGAGTGAACCCAACAATCTCTACTCTTAAGTAGATATATAAGAAGTTGAAGTTGCTTGTGGTGTTATGCTTCCAAACGGTGAAGAATGCATTACACGCAGAAGTATCACGATGCGCACCGTATTTGTGAGTAGACTAAAATGCCAAGAAACCATTATTCATCACGTAAGACTGACCTCAAAACATGTCCTACTGACGTAGTGAAACACATCAGAGTTAACAACGGTACTTCAGAACTTTCACATATAGAGAATTTACCGGGAGAAAAGCAAAGATTGTGTACACTTCGGACGGGCGCTCCGAATACTTGCGAGATTGCCTTTCCGGAGTGACTAGTGATCTAGGAAGAATCAGCCCACTGGTTTCCACGGGTGTTTACTGCCGTAAAAGATACAGTGGAGTAGATTTATCATATAGTTGGCCAGGTGCGGCTTTGTTGTTTTTGGTAATTTCTGAATGTGCGAATTAATTACTCCATTACCAACACTTTTCTAGCCTTGATTATCAGCTGACCAGTTACCGAAGATCTGCAAGAAATTCGCCGTCATACTGACCTTCAAATGTCTGTGCGTATTTTGTTCAGCAACAGCCGACTGATTAATTTGCTCTCAGTATCCTCCAAGGAAACGGACAGTTCATTAGATATTTACTGGGAGACAGAGATGGCTAAACTCTGACCTGCACAACATGGGTTTCGTGAGAGATAAGTCTATATTTCAAGCTCAATGATCACTGTTGTCTTTGAGCCAGGAATTATGATAGAGTGCTACCAAGTGTTGATGCCCACCTAGGCTTTTCTGAAAGTTTACATAGAGTTGATCACTTTAACATGCTGAGAGAATTTACCATTTATGAATCCATGAGCTTTAACTACGAGGATTTTGGATTAGTTAACCGGGTGTTTATTCAACCTAAATACTTATACTCGGTTATCTATAGGGTTTATGCAACTATCCTTTCTGGATCCGGTGTCTCTCAGTCTGTTCGTCTATGAATTGTCCTACATCTTCAACGCACCAGTGCTGCTGTGTGTAAATAACACGTAAATGGGGAAAGTGTTACAAGGTGGCCGAGACATAGTCGTGGGTTGTCCCAACTTAAATTCCTTCATCTAGCGGTTTGGAATTAATGGTTTACCACTGGAATCCACTAAGTGCAAGGAAGTTTACCATTAGTATATCACACTTTCTTGGTCAAAAAAGTGAACAGACTCACAAGAGACAACCACAACTTTTTTCGGTCTCCGATATATTGTGAACAATTAGTGTGCGCACCAATGACCCTCTAAAAGGGTATATGAAGATGATCTTATCCGAAAGCCTTTTTTATAACTTAAAACCACAGTACACATGACAACACGGAATCACAAGTCTTATAAATTTCCAAAAGGGGACTAATGATAAAATGATATAGGTCAGGGTGGGTCTAATAAAATATGTGCAGCGGTATGTCATTTCCTTACAAATTTCAAGTACACAAAAGGTGTTTATTCATAGCTTTCAAATTTTCCATTCGTGCATTATGTCCCACGAGTTCATTTCCTCTTAATGTGCAAAGAGGAACTACTTATGGACATTTCTGCCATGCTACAGTTTTAACTGGTTTTGATTGTACCAGCTGAGGTAATCAGAACCATAATTAGTCAACCCCATTGTCAGTGTCTAATGACGACAAAGTTCTATTCGTCATCCACTCAATAAACTACAAACACCAACAAAACTTGTCATTGTATGTCTGTTTGCATCTGGGGTTTAAAGCAAAACATTTCATCGGTATGCATACATGTCTGATGTTGATGTGCAGACCACTGGTGATTTCCCTAGAATTTAATTCACCTCTCCAACATCCAAAGACCAGTCGACCAATCAAACAACGTTTGTAGTGTACTGAAATATTCATGAAATAACACGGACCTACAAAATTTTCTTATGCTAAGAATACATTGCGAAAGGCGACTGATAGAATTCTTTTGTTTTGAGGATAATCACGAAGTTGGTTAAACACTTAGACGTTCTAAAAATTACTCCATGAATCACTTTCTTGTCACAGTAAACTTCTCTAAGCCATTGCTTGTATCGCTTACGGAAACTTTTACAGTTCTCTGGAAATAAATAAATAAAGCAATTTGTTAAATTATGGTTGCTAAGATGAAAACGTTGTGTGATTCACCTAGAAGCAATAGATTTCCTGTTAAACCGTCTGCCTGTCACTGTCCCACAGCATTATTTCGTGGTTTCCTCTGCATGAATGCATTATCAGGGACCAGGCCTGATGCTCCAAGCCATCAATCTTTAGGGATAAATCACTAATCCTCACGGACGAATAACCTCCCACCAATAAGAGATCACAAAACTGACATGAGATGGTCAATGCTAGAGTGTGTTATAATTGCAGAAAACATTCCTCTTAATCAGTTTCGTTCAACTCACATTTATCATTTTTCACTTTAAGTGCCCGGTTAATTGCCTGTTTAACAGTTCATTATTTGTCTGTCCTAATTAAAAACTAAGATTATCCTGATAAAGAAACCTTAACCTCATGACTCGCAACAGTTTGCAACACAGTTTATGCAAAACCAAACCAAAGTTTTATCCTCAACTTTACGCAAAACACAACACCGTATATGATGTAATACACCTTTTGGTCTAATGTAGTTTACAAGTAATTTTCATTTGCAGCATATAAGATCAAGAACAAAACGTCAAAACCATGCAGTACTTCACGGGCTGTTTAACATTCTTCCTTGTAGAACGTAAATCTTTCGACCTCTATACAACTGACGTCTCTAGTCATTTCCGCACCAATTAGTAAGCGGAGGCGTCAAAACGACTGGCACTCTACAGGGTCTCTTTGGCACAAGATTTACCGGAGCGAGGCGGAAGTACATACCCATTCCATTTAGTTTCAGATGTGAACTCATTAGTGCAAGGTCTTCATAGAACTACCGAAAAGTGGACCGAACTCGCCTTGTAACATCCGTCACTGAGTAACAGGTGTAGACATTAATCTTCACACGTCGACTTAATATGACACAGGAAGCTCGTAGCATGTGTTTTGCTCCGGCATATCCCATACAGTTAAATTTTGTTGCGTAGGACTCAAATGATTAGAATTATGTCATCAGCCACCGATTGTAATTAACCAAAGACCACTGCGTCTTAACATTGTTGTACAGTTGTAAAACAACCAGTCTCCGCAGATATGCAGTCGAGTTTTGTTCATAAGCAGAGGGTAGTCAATGTGACGCCCACAGTCCGCAAAGCGAGACCACATTTCTGACAAGCAATCTATGTACCAGGACATCAGTTTTAGGGACTTGACATTTCCTCTTACATTCCAGATAATAATCACAGTAGAAATGTATGCAAGTAGTTGGAAAAAGAGCTTGCAATTGACCCAGCATTCCCAGCGCTTGTTTGACTGTCGTCTGGAATGCATCACAGATCGCCGTTTATCGCCTGACCCATGTCAAGGCATGTTTCGACTCTTAGCTAGCTAAACCATTGTCTTTCAGACGCATAAGACTGATTCAGACTGAAATTGTCTCCCTCTATGATATTCCTGATATTCATGAATACTCATCCAGATAAAGCTAATCGAGATCCAATTCATACAACACTGGATGTTAATATTTTGTTAAACTGATCACTTCCCCATACGGTACGTCATTCAGGGTCATTATTTTATTGTTTTTCGCACAGTATTTACGACGTTGCTCACCGCAGGTGTTGGGTTTAGCCTCAAATAACCATGCTGTGTCTTACATGCAGATAAAGTGAGTCTGTTTCCGTACTAGTTGAGTAAAACTGTTGTTGGTTTCGGGCCTACGCCTAAATGACAAAGTACTTGATTCCGCAGCCTCGTTCTGTGCACACTCATTTACTTGTTCCTGTGAAACCAGTTATGTTGGTCGCACGACCGAGCGGATCCAAGTACACCACATTGCTTAGCTCAACATCAAAATAACAAACTCAGTGAATAGTGCCGTACTATCGCACCTGANTGAATACTCATCCAGATAAAGCTAATCGAGATCCAATTCATACAACACTGGATGTTAATATTTTGTTAAACTGATCACTTCCTCATACGGTACGTCACTCAAGGTCATTATTTTATTGCTTTTCGTACAGTATTTACGACGTTGCTCACCGCATGTGTTGGGTTTAGCCTCGAATAACCCTGCTGTGGTTTACATGCAGATAAAGTGATTCCATTTCCTTACTAGTTGAGTAAAACTGTTGTTGATTTCGGGCCTACGCCTAAATGACAAAGTACTTGGTTCCGCAGCCTCGTTCTGTGCACACTCATTTAGCTGCTCCTGTGAAACCACGACCGAGCGAGTCCAAGAACACCACCTTGCTTGGCTCAACACCCAAATAACAAACTCAGTGAATAGTGCCGTACTATCGCACCTGATGGATTTGACTCACTCTGTCGATGTGGCGGACGCATTTCTTTCAACCTACGGAGTTAAAGCGACTCAATCGAAGGCAGTGAGATGTAGGATTCTACACACAGCCGAATCTATTGGAATTCGCCCGTAAAACCCACCCCTATACGCCCAGAAACGTTTTGTTTCAGCCTTGGATCTACCTTGACCAACGATCCACCCTGTTAGCTTTTCAAGACCCAGTGTTCCACTGGGTAATTGACTGCAGCGCAACAATGAATTAACTCCCTTAAACACTTGATCCCTAATTACCCATTTAGTGACACCCCTGTAACTTTTGGTGTCTAAATGTGATTTATTTAACCTGATGATGAAAAACCGAAAACGAGCCTGTTCGCTGTACAGTAGTTCTGGATTGTTCGATCAACATTCTGGAAAACGGCTGATGGCAGACTATAGGTTTATTCATCTTCCCTGTGGTCAGATACATCAGTTTACGTGCTAAATTGAATTAGTAACACCGTAGACTGACCAATAACAAGATGGACGAATACTGATACCTTCATGTGGTAGTTTTTTGCAGGGGGCACTTCAGCATATTCAACAACGGTGCACAAAGTGTCAGTATGGGATATATTATTACTTTGAGAAAGTTTGGTATGGCTTTTTGTTGAGTACACCTTTTCTGATGGACAGTTAATGCTGTTGGTAACAGCAAATGAAGGTGACTTCTCTGCGTATTATAGTGGCTGCAGCAGCATCTCTAATCGATTCCGCGTTTGCTTTGGAGAACCACACGTGCAACTGCTCATTTATGTTGTATATTTGTCATTATTTCTGGATAGTTACTGTCCTCTAATCTGCTCACCTAATCCTCTCGAGTGTTTCGATTCAATCGTTCTTCTCAAGGTATTCGACGTTTGTTTTGTAGGCACCAAACTGACAATTAAGTTGTCTGGATGTTTGACCACCTTTCTTATATCGAGGCACCTGTTTCGGTGGGTGTTTTGACCAAATTAATTCTGTCTCATATATATATGTATATCAACCTGTGTTCGTTAGCTGTTTGCAATACCAGATGGCGCATGTAATCTATCTAATTGCACTGTCACACAGTCAACGTGATCGGAGTTGTACACCGTTGAGTTCGCTGGGTCATTGCGTCAACTTTATTGTCGATTCGTCAAGTAGCAATTGCGGATCGTGGTGGCATGTGAAAGTAGATCAACACAGCGCTACCCGATGGTCTAAAAGTAAATCAGTGTGGTAGAGGTCAGGCTTTCCCCCAACCCACCAGTGGTATGTGGCTCTGAATATAACATGGGCAGGGTTGTGTGAAAAATGAAGCCAATCGTCTTACTTAAATTGGAATTTTGATTCTTTTCGATAAACTGGAAGTAGCGAACGCAGCTGTCTGTTTTGTGGGAAGAATAAATCAAATGACGGTGAGTAATGTGGTCAATCGTTAGAACATTGAAGTCTGCGTTACAGCTGAAATATCACATGGCTAGAAGGAGGCGGTGTAATCAAGATGTACTTTTGGATATACTGCCCAGGGAGACTGCCGTTTTCCTTTTATCCGACTCATCAAACGCTGCATAACGCAACACTGAAGATTTGCATGGAATTGAATTGGGCAGACAGAAAATGCAGGAAGGCAAGTTACCTAAAGAAGTTGACTGTGTGATGCAAAACACCAGAATCTGGCCCGTATATCCGTCATGGAGATACAGATCACCGACAAACGGCAGTTAGCTCTGAGGATTCGGCTAGGACCATACAGTTATCCACCAACCACAATGTGGGATAGACGTTAAGTCATATAGAGAATATAGTCGACAGCACTGACTTGCCTGAAAGCTTTCTGACTACGGTCAGTTGTAACAGCTCGAACGTTAACAATGTCATCTCTCTCGCTGCTGTTTCAACAGTTATACTTAAAATAACACATACGACCATCCGGCCTCGACTGTCTGTTCTAGTAACCCAAGGCTGGCCGTAGCATTCCATCAGCCGATATAGTGTAATTTCTATATTCAGTCTTCTTTTCTAAACTGATGCGAATGAAGCCTGTTACAAACTGGACATAATAACACTCCAACCAGCAAGTCGCTTTGATGATATCTGCCTCTTGAGTTACTAAGCAATACCGTGACTGTCCTCTCTGATTATCATCACCGGTGTGAGTTATTTTCGCCATCTGATTTTAGTGTTCGCTTCCTAATTAACAAACCATGTGAAACTAAATCGAAGTCGCAGGGCCATAAGACTTCAGGTGGGAACGCTGGATGAGCAGGAACTGAAGTAATGACATTCAACCTGTCGCCCTCAATCAGTCGGAAAACACGGATGGAGATCACAGTACCGTCACTGAGTTAAATTATAGTCTTTCCGGGTTGCTGATAGAAGTCTGAGTACTTCAGAAATTATCTTCTCATATTCTGTAAAATGATCGATTTGAGTAGCTTACTATGCTAGTTTCTTGAGTCAGATTCGCTTGTAAGCTGAAAAGATTCGGGTATTTCTTAAAATCTGTGAGATATGTCGTGCAACCTCGTGATAATGTTGTAGAAAAAGGTGTATTTCGTGATTCAAAATATAACAACTTTTTGCAACAGTTGTAAGCGTTCCCATACACCCGTTTTTTCTAATGAACTCAGCCGGCAGCGATAGCGCAAAGTCCACTAAAGGAAACATATGAGTGATATTATCTTATATGTGAACATTGTGCACCTGTATGCATGCCTTCAGTTAGATATTTTGTTGTAAAACCGAAAATTTACTGGATTGAAACCGGGTAAAATTCGAAACGTGTGAACTACACTTTTTTTCAGGGGGGGGGCATCGTCGCCAAAGTTACAAAAAACGGATTCAGTTTTTATTCCCCAGAATTACTGCACTATGGTGGACAGACAATCAGCTGGTTATAAATGTTAACAAGACCACATTAGCAGCGAGTTCACAAACAAATGTAACTGAACACGCAGGATAGGTATAAAATTACACTTTCAGTTTCTCACACAATTACTTATAGTTGATGAAATAATGTAAAAAGCGCCTAAACCATGTGGATTGCCGAAGTAAAAATCCCACGACTTCTCGAAGACAAGAATAACATGTTGCTAACCCATGTCTGACAATAACAATTTCTCTCAATCACAACTTGGCAAACTGGATAATTACCATTCTAAAACCATTAAAACTAGCATATCATACATGCCACATTAACAATTCATTTGGTTTAATCAGTGACCTAGACGACACCGATCGCGATAATGAGTTGATGTGGTTGCTAGTCGTTAAGTCATTGTCCGTGAAAGTTCTATCGCAAAAGCTAATATTCCGCTTTTCATACGGACAATGGGTAGTCTAGTGCGCCGCTCGAACGGTTGTCTTCTCAATCTGATACGTTGTGAATTTGAGACCAACAGTTNATCAAATGTGAGTGATGGTCAACTTGAAAATAAACCAAATCCCCGACTACTCATCAGACATCCATTTAAGTTGTTGAAGGGATGATTCTATTAAAATAACTGTCTTCAAGATGGCCACTTAGTCAAGTCACCATCTCATCTTAAACATTCTCACGCCGGTTTACAACAAAAGGATAAAAATGAATCATTAATTCATATAAACAAGCCAGATCTGCTTATAGGAGAGTCGTGTGGAAGAGTCATAATTGATCATCTGTAGTACAACAATATGATCGCACTAAATCCACAGGAAGGCTCGGAAAACCATAACTGTCGTCTGAACAGGCGGTCATTGAGGAATAAAGGAAGGTCCGCATAGAACTGCTATTAAAATGATATTGTAGTAAGAGTCAGAAAACCCGAAGATTGACGAATCTATGGAAATGTTCAACGCGGCTGAACCTCGCGCACCGCTTCTGACTCAAAAGCTACCTGTGCCTTCAATTAAGACTTCAGTTTATCGATGACACCAGTTCAGTTGTAAATGAGGCGAAAGTCACAAGAAAAACCGAAAGGTGCTTGATCCCCACAGTAGGGGTGCAAGAGTCCGTGTTTCCGGAGAACGACAATATCGTTGATACACGTGGACAACCAGTGTCAGCAGTAGCTGTACACGTTCTGACGGCTGATCACAATAATAACACAACTCGTGGATTCGGAACGCTGTTGCGTCATGTAATACAAAGTCCTTCAGTTTGCTGAGACAGTTACAATTAACTGACTGAAGCCAGCCTTTTGCTTTCAAGACAATGGTTCAAGAACCTGGCTCTGCCCTGGACCTGTTTATCTTTTCTAACCCATTGAGTTGGTAACCATTCCACTTCCATAATTGGTAAATGTATAGGAGGTAGATCCACTTGGTTATAAAAGTGGTACTGTTGGAGTATTACGAAGTGAACATGTTTTTCAGGGTTTGGTTCCTAATACTTTTGTTTCAACATTTGAGAAGAATTAATTGTTTGAAAAAATTCATCAGCCTCACTGAAATCTTGCCTGTCAGGTTTTGGTAACAGAACCTTCTGTTTTTGGACCGCTGGATTCCGGTGCACCTGACAAACAATATAAACAGCTAACGAATGTCAGTAAGGTAAGTTTATAATCCGTTATACACATTGTGGGGCATTATTCTAAGAATGAACTATAAGCCACGTATGGTTACGTGAGAGTTCTTTGTAAACATCTCTGGGATTGTTTGAGTGAACTTGTCATTTTTCATAATGACATTATGCTTGTGGACATTTTGACATAGCGTTGCGCTCGACGGTGAACCAAAATATGACATTTTAGTGAATGGCAGTGTTCTGTTACTGTCAGATCGTCTTCTTGTCGAAAGGAGTGCCACTGACTATTTTGTGACTTATAAGTTTCACTTGCCAGAGGTTATCCGTTGCAGGTCCGATGTAGATAAATCACCAAATTTGAGTCGTTTATGTATAAAACAGTGTTAGATCCCCTTAATCTCGCATGCTATGAATAGTCTGATTTACTTACCCATGTTTCACACTCAGTCGAGGATCCGATCCCCTCATAAACAAGCCAGTAGTCAAATTCAGAGAGTTTGATGCCACTGTGTTGAATACTTTTTTTCAAATTTCTTCTCATTCTGCCCGTATCAGCCTTTTGCCTTAAACGGTTTTATCGTTTTTCTAGCAAAGTGCTGATTTTAGGCACATCTTGAGTGGTCACAATTTCAAGAAACCAAATGTTATTTTATCGTGTTGATTTGTTTTGCTTTCATTCAGTCTTAAAGAGAAATCGGAATGTGAGTAATCTGAAGATTGCACAACACTTAAAAGAAAACTATTTGTTCTCATTCTGGGAATATCGGTTGAAAAATGTTAGCATGGTCTGTTAAGTTACTAATGTGTTTCACACAAAATGGTTGGGTGTATATTTTACATGCAGGAACATTGTTATCACGCGGAATAGTGCACACAATCAACACGAATAATTCCCAGAAGTGAGTTGACTAGTTTTTGTACACCTTTGTGTAATGTATGGTTATATGATTCCCGTCACTATTTCAAAAACGTCTGGTCCACTTTCGGTTGTGTACTTCATACTTTATTGAATAACATCGAGTTGCTAAGATATCTGTATTGTGAAATATATCAACAACTTTCAATCGAACACCTTGGATTCCAGAAATCTGGTGTAACTTCTAGGGTGTTAGGAGAAACAGAATGCCTCCAGTCCTAGTAACACTTTCGATGAAAATAAGTTTTTGAGAAAATAATCAACATTTGTTATCAAAAGAGTGTGATGGGAATGTTTTTTGAACTATTCAAAAAGTGAATGACCGGAATTACTTCGATATAGAACTGCATATGTTCTGACAACTGTTCAGTATACTAAGATCGACATACATGCAACCGAAAATCTGACCGATTTATAATCGGTTTCTGCTAAAGGACAGTGAAAGATTATTGTAAAACCAAGCAGCAAATTAGAAAATACCATCCTAGTTTGCCTTCTCAAACAAATCTTAGAATTGCACGGTGGACTGTAGATTGTGATATATATACGAAGTATAGTTATACACAAACGGAAGGTGTTGCATTAGTACATGCACAGCAAACGAACAATGAACCAACTTCCATCTGATGATGCACACTGGGTTTACAGTGGCCTATTGAGTGATATTTAGTCAGCCACCTCTGAATTATGAACGGTGTGTTCCAGCAATACGCAGATACTATTGATAAAACATTACGTCGACTGGATAGTGCTTCACCACTCATTCTGATTGAACAACAGCCAGACTGCCAACCTTGCATCTGGGACAGCCATCAGTGCTCCCGCTAGTGAGGATTTACATGATCTGCTTATGGATTGACATGTTAGCCGTTGCTAACTTCAGTAACATTTGAACCGTGTGGCGGGGCTCACTTCTTCTGCGTACGAACACCACCTACGAGCAAAAGTCTCCAATCAATTTTCAGAAAAACCCTAATTCTACGCGACACCCGGTTCAAAAGATTCTTATTTTGAACGCTTTCTCACCAACAGCCATGAACATGACCAGGAGGTATCGTGACGAGGACCGCCGTCCACTTAAACATTGACTTAAGATGTCCTCAGAGAGAACGTTATTAAGAAGGTGAAAATTAACCGAAGAAATTTAGGCGGAGGACTGGAAACGGTGTGTGTGCAGATACGCCATTGAGTGTGGCACATCGCGATTCGAGTGATCACCAGGATTCCAGCCAGGTAGGTGACAACTACACAATTTGCACAACGGAACAGCCAGGGTCTTCGCATTCCGTGCCTGTGTTGTTGCCTGATCACCACGCGTTCGGCTGGTCCAAACATCGTAAGCTGTGCAATGCCTCTGATTGAGTTGATCTTGCGTCCCAGGCACCAGCGAACGACCTTGTTGCTCACACTATCGTTGCATTTGTTATGGGTCAACTAGCGGAGACAATGATGGTCAAACACAGTGTCCACTTGTGAGTTCGTTGTGAAAAGGCCACGTTTCCATATCACAGAGCGAAAGGGAACGTACACAAATATGTCCACGAAAACCAGAAACTTTTTCTAAGAGAGATTATGGAAGTTGGCAAAGGTAACTCGGACATTTGCTATCCTTGCTGTTATCTCACCAACAAAATCTCAAGTTGTCGAGATAGTGCTCCTCAAGTATGTGAAACCCTCCACAGTCTTGAGCGGATTATTTGCAACGAAGAACGTAGGAGTGGGATTGCCGCAATTTCGAAGTAGCACTTTACACTTTGAAGTTGCGAAGTGTTTTTCATACAAACCAACCGGATCAATTGCCTTGATAAGCATGGTCTACGTGTCCTTGGCAAAGGGGCTAAGTAAGACAGTATTATCCGCTTACTTCAAGTCGATCAACTTAGCGCCAGACAGAATCCCGACACCAAGATCATGGAATTCCTCAAGCGCACATTCCAGAAGGTCATCCACGAGAAAAATTAACAAGCAGAAGGAAATCAGACGCCCTTACTCAACACCACCAGAAGTGGTGAATGCGTGAGATGGTTGTCAGTTAGTCCTATCCCTGTTTGCAAAGTGATTGCACGGTGATCCTAACAGATTCGAGAAGGCAGTTTGAGTGAACGCAACTAGCAACTAAATCGAAAGCAGTCGTCACTTCTACATGACCAATAATGTCGATGCTCCAAGATCCACCATGGATCAAAAACCTAATCAACGCACACACGACCGGATACAATCCTGCCTGTTCTTTGTGCGTCCAACTTTCTCTGGGCCTAAAGAGCCAATGTAAATTGGGACCATTGTGTGACTTGAACGGGACAGACACTAGACTGATGCCTCCGTGATTGTCAAAGAGAATTGAGGACGAGAATTGCCGCTAATAGGCACCAATCACGAGATACTTCTTCAGATCCCCAAATCGTCTGAATAAATTTCATCAGTTCCGACACCAAGCTGTCCCCACCATCACTGAAAAAGGATGTAAAAGTAAATCTGGTCCGGAAGCCTTTTTGAGCCTAAACAAATTAAGCTCATGAGTCACTTCCACTTCCGACGAAGAGACGCCTGGAACCTAACAACTGGCCAATCGGATCTCGAATTCTACATGGTGTGGTTGAGGATAGCTGAACTGTTTCTCAAAATATTCAGCCCACTCGTCAAGACGAGGTGATCGGCTAGTGGTCTTGGGCCGACTCAGTGACCAGTACAACCAGGAATTGGGAAAATTGACTTTTACTATACCAAGATAAAGAGGCTCGTTTCGTCTTTTTCGACAATTTAACCAATTGTTTATCATGGTCTTTGCGCAAGCTTTCTATCAGATTGCCAGCAGGTTCTTGACAGTCGTCGTCATATTCAGAACTGGGTGAAATCTAGCATCTTTTTCCACAAGGTCTATCGACGTGACAGAAATCTGGTTCTGTCACAACTGCGCAACTCCTTTTGGACATAACTCTTCACATCATGCTTACTTTGTTGCTACTATTTGTTTCCAGTGTTCAGTAGGTTCTCTCACCCCATTGGAATTGAACTTGTTCACTGATGCTTCTTGGTAAGCATTCTTTACATTCTTATCGATCAAATGCCAGTTAAGTATCTAGCATTTACGAGTGTATGACCAGTGGGCAAAGGACAAATGCAAAATGGGCACGCACAGCTGTGTGATCAGAGTCCAGGTGGTTGGTCGAAAAGGCGCGACAGTCCCTAACAAAGTGAAGCCACCTGTAACTGTCTGCTATATGATCGAGCTTCCTGTCCGAAGATTAGAATCATAGAATGGTCTCCAGGTAACTCAGTGCCTGATCTACAATTCCAACTTAACGTGATGATAAGATGCGTGCAATTCATCAATTCGGAGGGCTATACTGACTAAAGTGTTAATCCTTTCAGGTGCAAACCAATTACAGAGATCAAGAGGGGACAGTCACCCGAGAAACAGATGCACTCGTAAGATTGTTTGTCGTATCACTGACTGCGTATTTTTGCTCAGGTAGTGAGGGACTATTCTTATCGTTACGACACTGCTGTTTTCCTTACTACAAAGAAGGGTTTTAGAAAACGCTTCCACACAGAAGGAGTAGTTGGATCGCACAATGATTGACCGTGACCGCCAGTCTAAAAACATCCGGTATCATCCGAAATTTCGATATGACATCGAATACATCCATTGTGTGTAACAATGTTCAGAGTCAGACATTAGTGTCGCATTCACTGCGCCCTGCCAAATGAATCAGAATCTTGAGTCAATGGCTCAGTTTACGATCTCCCAAGGAAACCCATCACCCTATTGTTACGCAAGCCAGACTTTTGAGTCCGAGACCCCGAGTGAGGTCCCTCAAATTGACCTTTTTTGTGGCATCAATGAACGGAAAGTATTAGGTGTCGTATACTAAACCATGACATTATTCACTCACTATAAATTTCTCTCCTTGTTTTGCTCCTCAAGATTTTTGCCGCTCATGTACCTTCGGTGAAAATTGTTTCCTAAAGCAACGAAGGCTGTTAAGTACTGGCGCTTCCAATGTCCGCAATTTCTAGCCAGTTTGTCAGCGAGCTCTCGTGGTAAGCATCCTCTGAAGTTTGAATCCTGATGTGTTATGCGTGCCAGGGACGCGAGTCAACGACCCTAGCACCGTTATCGGTCTGAGCTCATCTACAGACAACTGTCGCTCTAAGCGCTTCTCTCCCAAGATTTCTGGTGACATCGAAGCTGAACCTCGTGTTCAAGCGCGAGTGAGAATCACACTGAGTTTGAGCTCGCTTGACTGCATGGCAGTGAACCGTTGTTTATGTGCCACCAGACTCAGTACATTGGTTAAAGTCTGTCTATACAAACCAGAACTGCGTGGTGTATTCATTATATCATCAGGCACTCTAACAGACACGTGTTCAGATGAGTTTTATGACGTCCCCTTGCCCTTTTGAAACAACCCAAACAGTCTAACATCGTCATACTGGCAGGCAATCTGAATGTTCAACGTGTTCATCTTTCTTCAGAGAAGAAGCGGCTGTGAGGTATTTCTGACTTCCGAGCACAACGTATTAACAGTATGGAAAGAGTGTTGCACCTATGCGCACACCATGGTCTCTAAAGTTTGAACGTTCGTGCGTACACAGATATCCGCCCGGTCATAGCACTAGGGGGATTAGCCACTGTTTTTTGAGCAGTCTGCGGCAGTGTTGGGCTAACAGGGAAGTTGTGCCCACGTTTATGCATTACTTAATAGATTTCCTTTGACGTGAGACCAGTGTTTCCAGAAGTGGAGATATGAGAGTGGCAGCATTGTTGCGCTTTGTTCGTATTGCTCTACTAAACAGAGACCGGATCAGAAACTTTTCAAATTCTCTTCTCTGAAACAAAGTTCACTTGTGCTCTAACCGCCTAGTAAGCGCCCAGTTTCGGCCGGCAGGACAAAGGTGAACAACGCTCGTGTAATAAGGCGTAAACTCGAATAAAATTTAGCATAGGGTTTATGTGCAACTAGAATTTGGCTAATATGTAGTCGCATGTGTGCACATCGTTTCTACAGTTATAACGGTCAGTCAATACATCCAACAGTGACGAACCTACCATGATTAGTTACCTCAGTCTAGTCTCCTGTTATCGCGTCCAGGAACGATATGGAAATCCTTCGAGTAAAGAGATAAACCTTGCAAGTTTCATTTTGGCTACTCTTCATGGATGAAATTTCTTCGTCTGTTTTATACGAAATCCGACTGTTAATAGAATACAAGCAAATGTGAAAAACAGGTCTCATCTTTCGAAGTGCAGCCGATCTGAAATCTGTGGAATTCCATGAGCCGGTTTTCAAATCCTGTATTCCCCTACTAGATTCGAACTTTTGTTACTCCGATCAGTAAGCACCTACCCTAATCTTATGGCTACAGAATTCTGTGCACGACTCTGAGGTAAACTGAATGCATTTTTGTGCTGGTTTTCCTCGTTATGAAGATTGTGACACATTAAACCAAACCGAACCTCAAATAGTAATCGCTCACGGTAAACTATAGAAAGTTCATATTGTTTTATCACTAGTGTAGTGAGGATAGGCGGTGGCACCATACTACTCACACCACTATTCAGTAGCCGCATGGATCGAAATGATCGCGGGATAAATACGGGATACATATGGGAAGGATCGTTGGAAGACAGAATGACATTTAATAACATTCGCCACATGGTGGAACTGAGACATGGTGTCCAAAGCGATTGGAGCATCCTCAGAAGAGTGCGGTGTGCAAATGAGTGTTTTTGTTCCTAATCCCGTTGAGACGATTAAGTGGTGTATTGGTTTCTCCAATAAAACAACCTCTGTGTCATCCGCCTTCTGGATTCACAACACTAGGTTGTGGTACAAGTCTGCCAGGTTGTGGGTTAAGTTGAGTGCTTTGAACTGACCACTCAAAGATACTCACTGATTCAATTAACTAATCTCATAGAAGGCGGATAACTATACACGCAATAAAATGTTCAATTAAAATTCTGTGTAGGCCCGGCTTTAGTATTACAAACAACGTAATTAATGGCGGAAGGATGTGGACAAAATCGTCACTACAATACAGTCCCAGAATTTGGACTTTCGGAGTATGTTGTAACCAAGGCAATAAAACCATTAATTGTGAAAACTGGAATCGTACACAAACACCTCAAATATAAAAGTATTCTCCTGCTTATCTTAAAGTGATTCAGTCACAAATAAATGCATATTAAGCCTGCCCGATTCACTATCTAACTTGAGTGGAACACATTTGAGGTGAGTAGTTATGGGCGTGGACTGGTGCTCATTAATAGAATTCAGGTCATTCTGATTTTTATGTCATGGGAAAGTGCTCAACTAACACTTTCTTGATTGCTATCTTTTTGCTACCCTTTTGTAAGATTACAGTAGAAGAACCACTATTAAAAATAGTGACAGGACGGTGATTCTTTGAGCACTAAGTTGCCTGAGGATAAAGGAATAGGCCCAAGTACGGTACATGCTGCCAGGATTCGAAGCTTCACAAAATGTTTATTTAATACTTCCCATGAAGTGCTCCCGAATTGCACTTTGGAAGCAGGTTTCAAACGAATGCTTAAAGGTTTACTAAATCTAGTCTGTTGAAGACTATCTAACGCGTTCTATTTTGCAAGATTCGAAGTTGAAGTATATCGGCTGATCACAATTCCAAAACGGTCATTTAGTAAGTTCACATGTCTATTCTACATATCAACCAATAGGTCAACCTCAGTCCATCTTATGTTCCTTAGTGGCAGTGTTTCCTATTACGCAGGTTGAAGTCCGGCAGACATTTGCGACTGATCCATGACCGTGCCTTTTGAAGGGGATGGTCAGAGTATCCCTCTATATGAAAGCCAGTTAACCGGCAGTCTGACTGTAAGTTGAAAACGTCCATTGTTGTTAATAGATGCAGGTACGAACGGACCAGGCTGGCAATGTGTACCAGTGAGACTTTACTATCCTACTTATCTCACTCCTTCTTGAAAGCTTCCAGATATATCCCAAAAACGAGTTATCACGCTCACCTTGAGCATTTATGGTTATATTTGTTTTTCTGAATTAGTGAACGATAGCCAAACGATTTAGTCAGTCGTGAGCAAACGAATAAATCCAATGAACTCAAGTTTCTGTTGCACGTGAAGTCGGCTGATAATACCTAATCAACCAAAGGTGTAATGCGCAACACTACCGCGATTTTGGTTTTATAGACTGCGGAAAAGTTAACCAGATATTTTTAGCCAATCTTGTGCAAAACAATAGTTTTTTTGGACCACTCGGTTGTGTTGAGTTGGCAAGCTAAATCTGTTCAACCATATTTTTCGATTGTTGTCTGCCAGTTTCTGTGTACATAAATAACTGAGTAAAACCAAACCACTTCTTAAAATAACACATGGCAAATTGTTTTCAGGACAGTCCCATTCACAGACAGACAGCATTTCGGTTGCCATGGTACGCAACCCAAACTGCCTATGAATACAACCAAAATTGCGCGCCACATATGGAATTGAGAGGCTAAACCACATGACAAATTAGAAAACTGTACAACCATTCTACACACAATGGACTTCTTTTTGAACGTAAGGCAACTAGCAATCATAACACTGAGATACCTGTCGATAAAAGATAAACCATACAGTGGATGCGAAGACACAGAAGCAAATTAATCATAATGGAATGTTGAGGCGTCACAACAGAACTGAACACAGCGATGAACAGTCCAATGGAATAGGAAATCAACAACTTATATAAGAAGGTTGATAGAACTTACACAATAATGGAAGTTGGCTCCTAAGTCAACTGAGCATCAGACAGCAATAGACCTCAACTCACAACATTTGGAGGTCGGTTTTAACGTTAGGTAAATCAATGTCTCACATAAAACTAGCGAATGCTACCATTAGAAAATTAATGGGGTATTTCTGTACAGGTAAAGCACAGTCCAAATACTTTACAGAGGTCAACTAGTTACACCTACTTCGTTTCGTTTTCACGTTAACACCCAGAACCTCGAAGAGTTGGTAAAATTAGATTGATACACCACTGCGGTGCGGACAGTAAACTTCACAATCCCATACAATGGTGCGAACGTGAGTTGGGTTTTGAGTTAAACTTGGTAGTTTCGGATATCTTCCCTTCCAGTTATGAACCTTAAAATGCACTCGGGAACTAATTATACAAGCCGTCTGGTGTAGGAAATTCATGTTCATTGCTAACTGCCATAATTTCAGCCTGCTAGCCTTGTCTAACATGCCTTGCCTTCTACATCAAAGAACGATTCGCCTGTTAGCTATCCCATTTATTCAGAGTCTAGTGTGACTGGCGACTTACTTAGTTGCGAGGTTATACGGATCGGTTTATCAAGTTGGCTTGACCCAAACATTGGCCCACGAAGCATTGCAATGGTGCCCGTTATCGTTACGTCAGCTGCACTCGAGTGCTGCCGGTCGTCAACTTAGATAACTAACCGAATTGGGCACTCCGGCTGCTTCAGCGGTTCTCCACTCAGTCCGTTGTTTACATCACTCTGCTGAGCCAGACAGACAACATGTCAGTCAACCAAATGAGCTAATTATAGCGTACCTGTGTGTATTCACACAGCCTAAACGTATTGACCAATGGAGGCTTTCTTGCACGCTTTGGTCAACCATGCCATGTTGCCAAGATAATGCAGTTTAGTGACTTATAAACCCAGATAACAAGGCTATTCTTTTCCGAACCACATTCTCGGGAAGGTTGTTTGTTCAGACATTAAGTATCTTGAACGTGTTGTCGTTAGATGGATTCTTTTTTAACTGAACGACTCAGAAGTCATCGGTGAAGTCATAGACGTGCGTCAAAGCCACTTCGTGACAAAGAGGGATAAAATAGAGTGCCGTTTTTGATTAAGCCCTAATGAGGGTTCTTCGAAAACGCTGGTAAACTATCTCAATGTCGAAGTCGAAATAAACCGATTCTTTTCACACACTCTCTGTGAAACGGAGCTTTTTTACCTTGAACATCTGAGTGGTACGCGAACCTCTGAATCATAACGCAGATCCAAATCTCAAACAACTTACGGTGTCTGTGTCCTTGAGGTAGGCCAATATTTGCGCCACTTCGGGGCGTCATCTGCCCGACTGACACGGTTATTTACTGCGGAAGCTGATAATCCGTCCTACGGACGAGAACCGGACAAACTTTAAAGACAGGAATATGTATATTGGCTGTTTATTTCAGAAAGAATCGGCCTTACTTTGTCAGAATACCGCGGATGTGAATTAGATAACATGTCATTCCAATTGTAGACGTAAATCTATCGTCACCATTGACTGTAAGCAAAGTGTGCTATCAAATAAAATAGTCGTCATTAATGCAATGGATTGATTTTCATTCCCAGCTTGAGCGCCATTCAGAGGTTACCGGTTCTCAGTCGAACGTTTGATGTTAACTCACAAGGGGCAATAGTAATTGAAAGTTGTCCAATGGAATAGTGCAGAAACGAACGCGTGAAGTAGAGTTGTCTTGGGACCAACTGTCGATCTAGAAGACGAGGCATCTAGTCAATCCAGACGAATAAGTTATACGAGGTAGTCCTAATGCTACTGTTCACTAGTATCTAAACGAATCATTGACAGCAGAACATTCCACTAAGATTGTACGCAGTGATCTGCCCATCAAGCAGCGTTTTTGGAATATGCAGCAATCTTTGCATATAACCGCCTTTTGGAAAAGTTTCCAGTTATGCTGCTACGGATCGACGTCTACGTTTTACAGATACATTTTTAAAGTGGATTCATCTGAAGTCTCCATCAAAATCTTTATTATATGCAGCGTTTCAGTTTTATCACCAATACACCACGGACTGGGTAGTGCGTGGATTACAACTTGAGCAGAAGGTTGAACAGGAGAAGCACCGAAGTGAAATTGTAAACACTATGTTGCGCTAGGTTAAAATGTCCGTCACAAATCTCTAAAGTGACAGGTAAGATTTTGGAAAACACCGGTTTGAGGATATATGGTGTCAGACATACTTAGAATTTGTTCTTACCATATTTAAATTGGGCAGTCGACGACAAAACCGGAAGTTGCACAATGCAACTGAGGTATACACAACATTAGGTGCGGAAATGACGTAGTACACGGGATGTATGAGAAATTGGGTGTGACCTACGACATGCCAAATTAATTTGCCCAAGTGGACCACAGATGAAAGAGCCACCAACAGTACCGATTAGCAATTGGGATGTCTAAAATAGGTAGAAAAATAAACGGAAAAGCAGTCCAAATCGCTACTGGGAAGCAAACCGGTTCAATAAAGAAGTGGGGAAGCTAAATGAAAACGGAGAACAGCAAGCCATCATTTCATTTCGGCATTTCTTTAACAAACCGACTTTTTTCCGAGAAGGATTTATCGCTTTTACGTTTGAATGGGTATCAGATATCTACCATCTTTCCGTCCACCTGTTATGTACTGTGATTTTAATAATAAATGGTTTAGTAGTTGGGTGGATACAAACTGACCGATGATTTTAGCTGGTCAGATGAATTTTTCATCCTGCTGCTTTCTTACTGACGCATCGGGTTTATTTTAGCTCCATTCACAGTTACTGAACAGTGCTCATTCTTTTTTTGATCACATATCTGAATATCATGCTTAAAACGACGTCATTGGCTAAGTGACCAAAATGGCCGCCCTGGGGATGCTTGTCTTAAGTCCAAATCAGGGCGACCTTAAGAAGTTCAGTAATGGATAGTCCCAGTAAGAGTAGAACATATTTTGTGTAATTTTCAAGAGATACTAGTCGAGAAACTTGGAAGCGCCAATAAAATGTAAGTGGTATTCAGTTTATTTCATTATTTCGTATAAGCTTACTTCTGGTGAATTTTTAAATGCGTTTTGTTTATAAGGGTTTGTGGGCTACTTCATGCGTGTCGTTCACAATTTGGCCGGTATCACTGATCTAATCCTGTGTTGACCTGTATCATGTTAATTCTTTTGCATCAGTTTCATGTCCCCTATCTTACAAAATGCATCCGTCAAATTAGATCACCCCCTGGATCGGCTGTCTGACACGAGCTCAAACCAAAGCAGTCCTCGTTACCATGCCAACTACAAAGTTTGTTAAGTTTCTAAACATGACAAGTGTACGAAGTGAATATTATGGCTCAAGACATCTTACACTGTAATGTCGACCTCTAACACGTGTATAACCGAGTGCTACTTACCCCTGGTCATACACTTCAAACACCTCAGCCCGGTGTGCAAGTGAACGTACAATTTACAAAGTAATCCATTTCTACGTAGCATTAGTCCAGTTACATTAATGCATCACTTGATTACAATTTGTAAAGCCATTCTTGCAGCTCGCTTATCGAACCTAATAAACTTACGTCGCTAAACTTATTTTACCGAGGTACCATAATGGATATTCCCTTCAGAACTGTTTCATCTGACGACATGAAAAGGTGGTTGATGGTGAAAGGCATTGTTGAAATGGGAAAGTTTTAAAATAATCTTAGCAAGTTGTTGGACCACAAAGCACCGGCTGCCATTTAACACCCCTATACTTAAAACGATGCAAGTTAGTCGGTGGTTGTAAGCTGATAGTCTTTAAGCAAAGTAGCAATCAGCTATCACTGTTTTCGATCTACATGTAGGAATGCGCTGTTTAAATTATTGACAAGAAAAGGTAATGTGCATTCTTAGATTTTAACTCGAATGCCCAAATTTGTCGATTAGATAGCCTTTTGCTGTTGTTCCACGCATTGGCGATCCCCCATTGGTTTATCAGTTCATACTCGGCAGTCTTCGTGAAAAACGTGCATCATTTGGAGAAAGTAGGGCACAGGATAATAACAATACTTCACATTTCTCAAACTATCACTTTTGTATTTCTGTCAGTATCGTAAATCTCATGAATTCTATTAATTTCAAGAGGAGTTCACTGGGTGACGATAGAGATTCACATTTCATTTTCCACTTGACTTCATTTTCTGTCATTATGTACTTCAAACAAAAACGACCTTCTTCTAACTTGCAAAGAAATTACAGATTTTTATCAGTGTATATCGCACTTCAAAGAATTTCCCGTTGTGCAGCAGTTAACGGTCAGGCACATCATCATTGTTCATGTACCCTACTGACCTTATGCATGTTCAAACTTCTTCAAAAATTGGTTTCTAGCAGTGCCAACTATAAGCGACGATTTAAGTGTTTGCTCCAATGAAAGCAAACACCTTCGTTCAAGCAGTGAGTCTGACGGTTTTGAGTTACTCACGGTGTGCAGTACGTTGAAGAAAACATTCAATAAACCAAGGTCATCTGGGAGAAACCAACAGACAATATATTGTAATGTGCAGTCGGAACCAGCAAGCGCGCATGGATTGAATCTGAGTTGTGTAACAGAGCGTGCTACTGTGTTGTTGGCACCGTTTTAACTTTCGTTCGTGTAAGTCGTATGACTTACTAGGCCTTTGGCTCATGCTTGCTTTTGTCAGTTCTTTTTCAGGACTGTTGTTGGAGCCTGTTCTTTGAAGAACGCTACGCGCCGGTGTATCCACTTCGTCCCAAAGTTGGTCCCCGAGGGTAACAAGCATTCGGAGTAAAAATGGCTGTCTTGCGTGTTGCAATTTGTAGTGGTCTTATCTAAAAAACCCAAGATTGAGCACAGCTGGAACACACGTTGACGACCAAATGTTGGTTAAACAACATTTGTCTTACTAACTCTTGAAAGAAACAGAAAGTTTTAGGATAGGATTGTCGGCTGGTAGAAGTCATCAAAGTGAACTACAAGCAGACACCTTAGTAAAGTAGGTGGAGACAGTTAGCACACAATTTAGGCAAATAGGAAGCCGAAAAATGCATGGAATGAAACGTAATCATATTCACGACTAAAATGGAGCAAGCTTTTCACATGAAGCGATGTTATGCTGCAGCGAGAAGACGTCCAATAAAGCACAGTCTTTATCGTCCAATACGCTAGTCCTCATGCCACACGCGCGCTCGCGTTTATTAATCATCATTCCGGACCACAACACCCACAGGTTTCCGCTCACGCATCGTGTGCACTTCTGTCCGGTTTGTGTGCGTGATCGACGCCGTCTATCGGGGGGGGGGGTTCTGCCTGCCACTCTTCGTCCGTTGGTCCGATTTCGTTGAGCGATGACTCGTCCGGTCGGTCTTGTTCCCTTCCATCTATCTCCACTGGCCTCTGAGCGTAGTCCACGACAGCTTTGCGATATTCCTGCGAATGTTGGAATAATCGCGCCTCCGATTTCGTCGCCCCTTCTATTTTCCCTGTCATGTCTCGCCCGTTGGTCCGATCCAGTCGGGTGATGACTCATCCGGTCGCCCCCGCCGTCCCCGATCAGCTCGTTGTGGGGTTTTGGACGTGCCTCCTCCCGCGTCGAGGTATTCCGCCGAGTGTTTGAATACCCACTTCTCCGGCTTGAGTATCCACCACAATACCACTAATGAACAGATAATCTGACGATTTTGATCAGCACTATTTGATCTCGAGATGTCTGTTTGTATCCATGTCCAGCATGTTTCTGATGTTCACTTGTTGTTAGGATCACTAATACGAGATACAAGCCAACTAACCAAAATGCATTAGGAAGTAGAAATCATCCATAGTTTATTGGAGCTGCCACATTTCGTTAGATCTTGCTGCCAGGTTCGCTATTGTTGTGGCTTACTAGTACGACGTATTTTTGCCACAGTCCCAATTCGAATTCCCGCCGAATTTTTGTTCGGTAACCGTGTGGATAGCCACACTCCTAACTCAACACTAGGAGTCAAAGCACTGCTTATCAGAATCCACCTATTCATCCATTCATCTTTACCGATCCAGTTAGTGTCGTAGTAAACCAATGTATTCACCGCATCTCCAAACCCTTGATACCTGGACAGGTTGATTTATCAGCGTGTTTCATTCTAACTGGCGTTAAGTATTCGTGCGATCGACATCGAATCATCGCACGCACCTAACACTGAGGGGTAGGCTTGATCATTACGCATTGCCCACCGACTCTAAAGTCGTACAGCATTAGCACTGAGATCTACGTTCTCGTAAGGTTAGTACGCTGACCTCATGTTGGAAAAGGTCATATTGTCGTACCTGACCATTCATTTAAGTTGACCGTAAGTGACACTTATGTCGGGCGATCGTCTCCATAAGAGCTACTGGTGTCTCGTAAGCTTAGGACGATATCATGCCAGTCAATATTTGTCACCCAAACTTAAGTTTTAGACTACGCGTAGCCTGTTGTATAGTAATTTTTCATTCAGTCAGGGAGACTGAATAATGTAAATTGAACTCATTTGTGTATGCACCTAAATTCTGGATTCAAAAGTGGGAGCTGAGTGATCTGAATCGGTAGCTGTCCAAGAAACGTAATAAAATTCAGGCTTCTGTACAACAGTAGTGGTAATCGTAAAATAAACGAGCAATAAAGCCGTTAGATAATGAAGATATGTGTCCACGTGACAGTAAGAAGCGCTCTGAGAAGATATACGATTGCTTTTATTAGTTTAATCTTTGAAAAATGTATTATGGACTGTGAAGTGTGGGGCGGGTGGTTGTTTCGCAGTGTAAGGTCGTTCCAGCCAAACCCTCAAACGTTCCAAATCTGCTTGATGTAAAATTTATAAACTCTTCACAATTTACTCCAAAAGTAGGCTGGGCAGGACAAATTTTCCGAAGACCTTTTGTTACAGTGTCTGATTATTCACTATGATGTACAATTTCGTTATCAAAGCGGTTTATGTTATGACCTACCCAATTCTAGTGCTAATTATACTGTGGTTTGACTGGTCACAGTTTGGCTTCAGTTTTATGCCTTAATTCCTGCGACAAGCAGATGAATGCTCTCCAGAGTAGGACACAAAATCTACTGGTGTTGTTCAGTATTTACCATAGTTGAATGCTTCTCAATTGAGAGTGTTTCAGATAATAATTCCGCTTTTCACACACTTCCGTATTCCATTTGCACATCCTTTTCCATTTAGTTGGTTCTGTCTTTGCACCTTGATGTTATTCCTTCATGCAATTTCACTGATCCGTTGGCTGTTACAGGAGGGCGAAAATTTTTTGCTTGTATATTCCTGTGTCTTTGTAGATCTACTAAAACTGTCTTGGACGAAGAGAGAGCATTCAGTCTTAGAAAACTCGTCCGGTGTAAGTGTGACACATATTATTGCCCCCCTGTGGAGACCATCTTCATAGTGTTTAGCAAACACAGTGAATAAGATCACATTCAGTGCCTGTCGATTTTGACTTGTGATGACTAAGAAAACAGCGTAAAAAGAAAATCGATCGCGTGTTGATGTAAGTGACAGTAGTCTATAGAAAGTAGACAATGCAAGCATTGCACTGTTTAAAAATCACCAATCGTGTTCCTATTCTCTGTCTTTCAAAACAAATATGCGCTGATGAATCCCAATGGCGCTTAGGAAACTCGTAGTACAGGTTGTTCCCCATGTATGACCGGATCGAGTGAAATTTCGAAAGTCCCAACCAGTTCAACCGTGACCACACAGCTGGACGGTTTGTTTCAATGTGGATACATCTCAGTAGTGAAAGAGTTATCTTCAAATGAACGTGCCCACTTCCTGACGCATTCTCAGCAGATGACCTTTAAGCGAGAGGAAATGTGTCAGTGGATTGCTTGGAATGCGGAGTGTCTTTTGCGTAAGTATGAGGTCTCCTCTTTGGTGTGCGTAATCGCCACAGCAGCGACATAGTTCATATTGTCCATCTGAATAGTGGACTTCCTTGAGCTCATCAGTTTCTCTAGTGAACCATATCTGAACAATCTCAACAAATATCAACTCATTTTTTAGATACCGCTGACAAATCTGTGAATACTTTCTCAAAGGTGGACGGACCGTGAAGTCGAACACAATGCGAACTACTTCAGGTTGGGTGAGCTCAAAAATTTTTCCGAAGACTTTCAAGGTAACTGGTGCTTCCCTGTTCATGGCTGCACACTTTTTAGAAATACTCCAGCAACGGAACGCTAGTCAATGGTTGGGTTCATTTTAGTAACCATTGGTTATTTATCCTGGAAATCCTTCAAGTCAAGAAAATCGGTCATAAAATTTCACAACGATGAACAACAGTGAATGAATAACTGCAGTCGTATGAGTTACGGTTGTTCATTCAGTAGTCGGGGACACGCGATGCGCTTCTTTTCGGTTCAACTTGCATACTAAGACCAGCTGCCAAAACTCAGGCGAATCATCTGACCGGGAAGACCGGTGGAACCAAGTCAGTTCTTGAAAACTACAGAAACACAATTGATAAACCATAACCCAGGCCATCCATTTGCACACATCTTCAACTAAATAAGAGTGAACGTTTATGGGGTCACCCTGTGAAACTGCGTAATGGAACATGTGGGTTACTATGCTTCACGGTTGAGACCTGTTTACCGTGGAACGCGTCGTCTCACTTTCTAGTCACGGCTAAATCGGTTAAGAATGTGAAAGTATTAGTCGATCGGCCCAGACGTTAAAAACAGCTGTCATTACAAGTTTCATAACCTTTTTCTTAGCCCAATCCCATAGGTTCTTAACTGTACGTGTCTGACAGAGTGCTGTTTCATGATCTTCCAGTGTCCGCTGCTGAAGTTACTGCAATCAGAACCTTCATTGACTTTACGTCTTTTCTTTAGTTCCATTCAATTCTTCCGTATGCTTGTAAACTGTCCGACACAGGTTTCCGCCGACCAATACACAAACAGGAACGCACAAGAAAAGGTCTTTCTCCCTCTACATAAAACCAGTGAACCCATAAACCCATATATCAGGAAGAGGTACATGAGATTTTTATAGAGGAAAACACAGTTCACTTTTGATACCTGACAATCATTTTAAGTTGATCTAGTTTTTAAACGTCACTGAAATGTGTACAGAAAGGGCTAGAAAGTCTCAAAAAAGTCTTGAAAATAACATTTTGTTGATCGTGCTTTACACCAGAAATACCTTAGTGACCAAACGTTTCTTCGTAAAAACTGGAGTTGCTTCTACGTGTTTCACTGCCTTTTGCCATTCGTGTATAACAACATTATCCTTTCCCCGGATTCATCATTACCGCCCACTTTGTTAAGTAGTGCGGGCAATTATACAACCGTGTGCACGCCCATAACTTTTCCTTTGAACGTCGACTGTCTCTACATGGTAAACATGCATTTTAGCCAACATTAGGCATTGAATCAGTGAGGCTAAACGACTTGATCCCACAGAACAAAAACAATCGTGTTGACGTGCGCGATTAATTTCAGCATTGTAGAGACGGCAGTAACTGCATGACTCCATTGGGAGAACGACCAACACAACTCGTCTCACAGTGACAGTTTCTAGTCAGATGTTACCTACCTCACACTCCACTACACTACACTAATTATGTCTGGTTTTTCCGGATTACCATGTGGATGAATGGAATAGAAACAGTTTTCTGGTGCACAATTGGATGAAGACGGCATCGGTAGCCGTATCTTGACAAGAAAAACTGACTAAATCAATTATTAGAAACACTCCCTAAATGGTATGTAGAAAGCTTGTACAATTGACTGTGATGCCGCTGTGCAATTACTAGCAACGCCACTGTAGTCTGTCGAAAATATTCCTGAAAGCGAAATTTTCTTCAAATTCTGCATACCTAGTTTCGCGTTCCACTGTGAACACTCTTTTTGCCTGAGCCCTCAGCCTTCTTATATTTACATTTTTAACGTACTCACTCCTAACCTAACTCACTAATATGAGAAACACTGAAAGACAAATATTACTAACCTTTTCCCCTACACATCCGTACACACAAATTTTTTGCAAGTGACAATACGTATTAACTGCTGACACATTCTAGGGAGCATCCAGTTAGGGTCTAGTACGTCAGTCTATTCGATTAGGTTAGCATTCTCAATTGATATGGCTGCTAGTTGATCAGCGAATATATAGAGGCAATTGTTCCACGTTCTACAATGTATTTTGACAACTAAAGATGTATATGTGTCAAAGCCTGACTACTCACCAATAATCAAAACAGCACAACTGCTAGCGCAGACTAATTCGCCACAAAAAATACACAGTAGCAGAATGAAACCGTAAATTTTTAAAGGCATCAAGTAAATCCAAACTCACAAGCGAATGTGGTTGAAGAATCAGATACGGTGATTTTCATAGTATCTTATGTAAAGTCAGTGATGTGATAGTCAATACGGTTAACTCAAGAAAGCGCAATCGGATTGCGAATCCCCGCATGACAAGGATATGCACAACTGACTAGTTTTACTAGTAACGAAATTAAAGTATGGCATTTATTTCCGAGAGGGGTTGGCAGAAGATTTAAATAAATAAGAGGTCCGACATATAAGTTGTGTTAGCCACAAAATCCTGTTCTACTTAGCAGTAATCACAATGCTGGCCAATAAATGTGATGATGCTTATTTAGTCTTAAAAGGATGTTTTATATCGAGTTCATAAGCAGAGACTAGTGGGATCTTATTTGCTTGAAAATGCATCTACCTTGCGATTACTATGGCAATGACATGGTAACAAACAGTCCTTCTGAAGACACTGAGTGAATCGGTGCTTTTTAAAGGCACTCCTCTTGCTTGCCGAAGGGAAGTGGACTACTAGTTGTGCACATAATCTTGAACCCATAGATCTTGTCATGTTGACGGTGGGTCGGCTGTAAGCTCCATGACATGAGTGACAATTTTTTCAAGTCCGGTGGTGGTGACGGCGACTGACAACGTACCGATCAGAAAAACGATGTTGCACATCAGCGTCAGTTTGGTTCGAATTCACTATTACTGCGGAGTCGTAATAGCCATCGATGTGTACTGCTTACCATGAGTGGAATGCCTCTCTGGGACAGGAATAACCTCATGGATTCCCGGAATAAATGTTACCAGTAACGTAAATGTGAAAAATGCCTCAACTATACGGTCTTATGCATTCAAAAAGTGTTGCGCAGTCGCTGAAACTGCCAGTTCTAGGCTTATTGTACGATTGACGTAGCACTTTGATGACTGCGACTGGCCTAGGTCAGAAGGCACTTGCCCAAATTCTGATCTACTTTTACGCCTGTTAGTCAACCACATAAGTCGGGAATTTTCTGCACAGTTCAAGTTAGTCGTTGAATTCCGTTTACGTAATTCAAATTTGAGAGTACGGTTGCTACATTCTTGGTGGATTTTCACAATACAGCCGTTTGTTAATGTGAGTATCAGAGCTAATATTTGGGCGGATGTGCAAAACAATGTATTCCACAGGCAAGCCCGGTTTTAAAATTATAGCACAGATTCATAAGCAGTCACTTTTGCTTAAAATATTTAAAATTACATTAGACATGAGTTGTTTCTACTAATGCGGACAGATAGACAGTGGTAGGACGCAATATGACACTGTGCCAATAAAAATTCTTTGTCAAGTGGAAATGCTAGGAATCAGTTGATCCACCGGAAATTGACTTAATTATTGATGAATAGTCGAGAGTTTTGCTCGAACTACCATGAAAATCATACGGAGTTGGAGGACAATTTCACAACAGCATAGATGGCTGCTGTCAGATGTAAACTGTGACTGCTTTATCTTGATCGAACTGCTTAGTCAGAAAGAGACGACAAATAATGTCAACAGAAATTAGGTGTCATCATTCTGGTACACTTAGCATTGAACAAGCCAGTCGGTTAGAAGCTAAGGTTAGGGGTTTTGTGTTAGGACTCCGTTTTAGTTCAACGTTTCTAGAAGCAGTCCTTGAGCAAATTTAACTCAAGTGGTTTTCGAGCGTCAATTTTGATAATTATGAAGAGACGGGGAAACCGTCGAATACTATTCACCTGATATTTTAAACAGTGTCTTGCACGTTCGAACTTCCACTGGGTGGAACAGGAACCTTCTGGTTTCAGACGCCAAACATTTCAACATATTTTGACTGCTTCCTTTCTGTGATTTTGTGTAAACTTTTCTAAGACATTCTGGAACGATGAGAGTTTGTTCTAACTTGGTGGGTTCTGCTAAACCGTTCGAAACAATCTGAAAGTACAACAAGAACACAAGGTTCACGTTAACGTGACGCGCTACTACACATACATTATTGTATGTATGTTGTTGTGTATTGTATCTATAATTATTCCAACTACAATATCGAACGCATCTCAAAATGCATAGACTCTGGTTTAAGGAAGATGCACAACGTCCACTATAGAAGTAAATACTGCAAAAGGTAATTTCTGGGTTGGAAGTTCAGTTAAAAACCAGGGTTATTTTATGGATATACGACAGGGGCAATTAATCAAAACCTCCATCCTGGCGTCACCGAGTATTATACGAGGATCCAAAAACGAAGACATGCCAGTCCTCGGTGGCAGGAAGCACTCAAAGACAGTTGAAACTAGAAACTTTTGGCACGGGAAGTTCCGGTGAACAAACTAGCTCTGAGCAGATGATGAGTTAAGTCTACCATGCAAGATTAATGTGTTCAAGTGTGACGGTAAGTTTCCTGATAAATTCTAAGAGCAAACAAATTACCTGTTGAGTCGAATTTTTTTGATTGAACACACGCTTGTGATCGGACTTCGAAATGCATACCGAAATTTGCGAATTAATGAGCTGTTCCGCTATATGTCTAATTTCTCGAAGTTATTTTTGCATTTTTTTTCGATTCATACTGGGTATGTGGTCTCGGAATTGAACACGGACGATGATTCTGAGCCTCACTGATTCAGTGGTGCAAGAATGTCAATTTCGGAAGTTACTCAAAGTTTTAAAAGGTGATTAAAACACTATTCCTGGTAATAAGCAATCACTTGATCGAGAAGAACGGTTGCGTGTGTGCTAAGGTCCATATGCCGACTGAACAGCAAGGTAAACTGGACGAGGTATACACACGAAAACCAAGTTGATTTGTATGACTAAAAGGTGTACGCAAAATTACTGGTAAACCGTCAAGTTAATCACATTGAAATATAAGGCTGACAAAAAGGACACCTCATTATCTAGCAGATAGGATTAGGAAGATGCCCTACAAACGTGTGGTGCTAGATATCTAGTGCAAGTGGTTGTGCGAGGGTTAGTGCAGACCCAGTGAAGCTACGAAAAACCCAGTCGGTTCAGCCATGGCGGTCAGTGTGAATGATCCAGTTCCACTCGCTAAGAAATGTACCTGTTGGTAGATGTCATGTTCAGTGGCTAATTCTGTTAGCCATGAGTAGGAGCAAACCGTAAGGCCTGTAATACATCGAAGATCGATACGGTAACTGCAATCAGCCTGTGTAGACAGCCTTCCTGTGCCTATTGCTCCTCACAAGGTCTACCTCAAAACAACTTCAATATTTGCCAAATAATTCAAAGCAGCAAAACAGGGAGCCTGTGAGTTTTCTTTAAGACAGGGAGAGACTATGAAACTGGGTACAATGGAGAAGGCTCCAGGATAGAAGCTGACATAACTTGCTTCAACGAGATAAAATGTCTTCTGTACTTTATCTACCCACAGCTGCAAATACTACCGCTTAAAGTTTTTGTGCACGAACTAAGTGTACGTCCTCCGCAAACAGAGCTTCATGGATTTATAATAACAAGGTAGTATCCACCACATTGCTGGAGGCAAGGACGTATGCTCACATACATTATAGTGTTAAACGGTGAATGACTATCCATTTACTACGATATATGACAATCCCAAATCGTTCTTCAATACGTTCACATTCTCCGGACATTGTTCTGACCAACAAATTTTAATGCCGACGGTTTATGGTACCTAAGAATGTTGACTAATTGATGAAGGAACAAATTAACAATAGTTGGCATAGGATAGACCTTTGCAAGCCACGAGTGCTAGCAATCACTCCAACAGTTAACAAGCTGATCACCCGTGGGTTTCGAATCACTCAAAAGGATGAAAGTATATTTGCCAGAAATATGAAAGTAGCTCAAAATGTGACTATCCTGCCCACAAACTTTTAAGCAGACAATAGAATGAACTGTAAAACTATGGCTACTGAAATCCGAGATAGACTCGTTAGGAATCTTATGACTTTATCAGACAGTACCTAAAGGTAGCATCTTTTTGCCAAGACGAATTTTTTGTAATGCCTGTCACACTCAGTCAATCAGAGAGCTGTTATTCATATTTGCTCTGTTTAAATCTAAGCACATTTTACTCCCCATCATGCAGCGCATTTGAGTAGACTGAAGAGAACTGAACGCACGAAACTCCATTTCACGTTGGTTACTGATCGCGTTGAAACTATCATATACACATCCCAAGCTTTTACCAGGATAGTTTTGATTAACACACTTAAATAGTATTACGCGACGGAATAGCATCGACTATGTTGACAGTGAACAACATGTTTGGTTTAGACTAGGTCCGAAACTTCTGTTATTTACAGACCATACGTTATCTGAAAAATTGGTTTTGTTCCAAGACACTGTGATACTTCTAAGCCATTCTGTTCAGTATACACCAGCAGAATGATTAATAGTTTTGTCAACATCCACGGGTTCACAAATGGTACTAACGATCTAAAGGTAGATGTTAGAAGTTACTACAAATAAGAGCAATTCACTTACATTAAAATTTCCAAAACTGTAAGCAAACAGATAGTTTTAACTTTGATATTCTGAGTCTATGAGAAGCCGGAAAAATCTACGGGGTGATTCGCATTTCCATATCAACAGAAATGATGTTCTTGTCTCACAATTGGTACTCTCGGTTTTCTCACTGATTTCTAGCTCTACATTCAAACTGTGAACTGTCCCGCTTTAAAGCCTGTAACCGCCTCCTGGTAATCAGCATGAAAGACACTTATAACGTAGGGGTTGGCAATAACTTCAATTTCCCATTTTTGTCGGGTGGGCGAATTATTTATCACACCTCTGCAAGTTGTGTTCTGGAATATTTTTAAACCAGTTAGAGATTTTTGTACGCTGCATGATGCGGTAAGTTAATATTTCGCTTACACTCAACAGTCGCAAACTCAAATCATGTAAATTGTATATGACAGACAGGGTAAACGGGGTGTGGATACGCACACACTCACACCACGTATTATGTCATCAATATCAGGGCAACCAGATGTGTTATGCACATAGCTCTGTCTGGTGAGGTCTGATCAACATAGCTTTGCTGTGGGTCAGTAGCTGCGGGTTCTGACTGCGTAACGCTACTTTGAATGAGCTGAATGGGTCAACTTGGTGACCTGTTACAAAGACGTGTCTAGTAATCGGTGATTCGGAATTCCGGGTAATAGATTCGCTTGCTTAAGATTACTGTGCCATCATCTGCTTTAACCACCGGTGTGTCGTATCCAGTTTGAAAACCTTTCCAGGGAAACCGTTCGCAACGCTAATGTCAGAAATTTTGCGATAAATGATTTGAGAATAACACAACGTTACGAGCAATTTGGAAAGCTCAGCGCCTAATTTCGTGTATGAACAATTCATCGTACCACAATTTTGCTCGATGGCTTGTTGACAATCTCGACCCCATTCGAGAAGTGATATCCCCCGTTGTCCAATAGATTCCTTTTACATAGCAGAGACGGTATATTGCCTGCCAGTGATTTCTCAAGCTACGTATTCCATTGACGCTGATTCCTTTTCTACTACCGTTCCCCTTTTTGAGATTTCTGAATTTTTATGTGACTTTATTTCCAGCTAAAACTGACTCAAGAGTTCCACTTGGTCATCCTAATCAGCCCATATTAATCTGCACAAAAATCATCCTGTTCATTTTTAAATGCCTTTCTTACAGACAAGTAGACAGAGTGACGATAGATAGTACGTTAGATCCAACATTAGCCGACATCATCCTGGAAATGGTAAAGTGACAGGCCTTAGATAATATTGCTGAGTCCTTATGGTATAAGCGGTATTTTAATTATATTTTGATTCTTACGGATATTCTTTGACTCTGTCCCCAGGAACCTGTTTTTGTCTTACGCGATTTAATCAAACCGCACTTTGGCTTTCCTAGCCGTAGTCATCACCAGGCGTCATGAAGAGACATTTCAACGACCGGTCCATCGAAAGCAACATGAGACGGTCGATATCTATTTTTCCGGCTTTGCTCCAACAGTATATGCACGGGGTATTGTCAAGGCGCGATTTCATAAGTCCGGGTGTATTTGTATCCGTAATAAGCCGCAGATGTAGCAACAGATGCCGCGAAAAAAGTTATTAGCAAATGGATACTCTGAAAAGTTCATAGATAGTCACAGCCTGCTAAATAAGCGCAATAAGCCAGTTCAAGCCGCTTAGAAGGCGAATGTACTTCAATTCCTGCAAATCAAACAGGATTACCTGACAAACGACATCAGGCAGAAATTGAATTCTGCACTATACCGTGTGCACGCGGCTGCCCAATTACGCTTGGCTTACACCACTAAAGGACCAGTTATAAATAATCGCGGACACAGTTTGTTTAACTGTTCTGTCTTTCACCTTGTCCACCTGTTCACTTGTGGTTGCAGTGACGTTCACATAGGCAGAATAAATCAATGATTAGCGTCCGGAAATGGTTAAAATAAACTGTGGCAACAATCTGAAGCAGGTGAACCTATTACCCGAAATTCCGAATCACCGATTACTAGACACGTCTTTGTAACAGGTCACCAAGTTGACCCATTCAGCTCATTCAAAGTAGCGTTACGCAGTCAGAACCCGCAGCTACTGACCCACAGCAAAGCTATGTTGATCAGACCTCACCAGACAGAGCTATGTGCATAACACATCTGGTTGCCCTGATATTGATGACATAATACGTGGTGTGAGTGTGTGCGTATCCACACCCCGTTTACCCTGTCTGTCATATACAATTTACATGATTTGAGTTTGCGACTGTTGAGTGTAAGCGAAATATTAACTTACCGCAATGTCTTCTTTATGAACGAATGAACTTCGCAAAGGGAACCCAGTGTTCCAAATTACGGCTAGCCCTTTTTTACCGTTTCGCTAAGAAAACCTATCTAAGTGGTCATTTACGTGAACGAATGGGCTTGCGCTCAAACCAAGAAGCTCCATTCTGCTTTGAATCCTTCAGAGACAGATTTCACACATGGGCAGCAATTTTATACTAACTGGACGTGCTCACCTCACGCAGCCCTCAGCACCGCCTCAGACCTAATCAGGCAATGGTTTCTGAGGAATGATTCAGTTTCCTGATCACCAGCAACTAGTATATAGGCTACATACACTTATCTTCGAACCAAAACGAAGGACAGCCTCTAATAAGTGCTCATCAAGACAGCAAGAAGACGTACATCGCCAGATGCGAACAATTCGTTCATTTTGATCAGTCGGTTACATAAAACATTCAATTAAGCAGGTTTAGAGCACGACAACTAAACAGTGAAATGAACGAACGTTGCATGGATGCATTCATGCTGGGTAAAGCGTTCTGCTCTCACGGCAACCAAATTGATCGCGTCAGCACGTCTTGCCAACAGAAGACGGATGCCCGACGTTCGATTAACACGCCTCAGAAAAGGTCAACAAATTAGGATTGCGAATGCCTAATAAGATCACGAGGGATACGGTGATGATTAAGTGTTTCTCGGTCAAAGACGCCGGACTAATGTTCTGTTTCCTGATCTGAGCTAAGTCATTCTTTGCAAGTAAGGGGATGCGCTCCCTCTTATCTTGTAAAGTTCGGTCTTTTGTCCGAATGTACAAGTCCCCGCAACTGCAAGTGACCTAGTAGATTACGTGAGGGACAGAGTTCTTCTGGTGAAAGTCTACTCGTTTCACCGCTTATCCAAACCTTGGCACAACAGAAGATCTGGCAAGGTGCCAATCTAAATGCCGCGTTAAAGATACCGCATCAGGAGTGAACGATCAGTCTCTATGTTATGATTTCCGTTTCTTGCTAATCTGTTGGTTCTGTATTGCGTCAATTAACTTAAAATTCGTGACTTCGTGTGTGCCAATACGACCAGCGAATAACAGGCTGAGGTTTCTTTAATACCGTTGTACATCTATAAAGTCGGCTTCTCGTCACATGAATAAGAACTGCTTACCTCAACCAGTACGTGGTCTTCTTCTCAGTACTTGCGTGTGTGGGGGGGGTTCAATCCAACTAAGATTTCTAGGGCTTTTCCAAGTTTTTAATTCAGAATGCTGAATTTTTTCAAGAAAGAACGTCCAGATAGATGAAGGCTTCATTTTCGGCTTGAATATTAAGGCTACAGATTGACAAACATCACGTCCGTCTTTCGGTAACAGGTAAAGTTTTACATATCAGCTCTCCTTCTCTAATAATATACGTTAACTTTTAATCAAATAAATTGCAACCGATTTTTGGCAGGTGTGTAACTAGGGTGACAAGATATATTGAGTTTTGGCCATGGGCTTGCCAAGCACAAACCAACCTAATTTATGGAAAGAACTTTTAATTATGTGATTGTACCACACCTCTCTCAGCTAATGCGAGAATGCGGTGGTAGACTTATCTCGATGGTGGACGAAAGCTTTCCCACGAGATTGATCCATTCATTCTAGTTTGGCGAGCGACATTCACGCTTGTTGTAGATTCGCCCTCTTCTAGTCTTGACTACTCTAGATGGCACGCCTTCATCATCCTGTTCAGATGCTTAATTCACGCCGAACAACAAGTAAATGCATACACGAACACGCCTTTCAACTGGACAAACAATGCTGCACTCATTTTGGAGGGGTTTGAATTGACCGGTAACAAGCGAAGTGTGAAGCGTGGATACTCGGAAACTTGTCTTGTAGGCAGTGACCGGGCAGTACTTTTGAAATTACAGAAGGATAAAGGTGAGCTTCATCCCTGGTGTCGCCCTGCACAAACCACTATCTTATCCATCTCTGATCATATGGCCCTTTTCATTCAAGATCGTTGATTGGAAATTTCATCTGGTCAGCACCCTAGCCTGATAGAGAGTGGTAGCTTTGACTAGTGAACTAGAACTTTAATGACAGATGGTGTCAGTTTTCGTACTCTTAAACTTATCTAGCCCTCTTCGAAAAGACAAACGATGCTCCAGTTTTGTCGTCTTTAGACCATTTGTGTTTGACCATTTGGCCATGCCTATTGTGGAATTAGTGGTATACTGTTCACCAGGGTTAAGTGCTACGAACTCGGCAACTGTTTGCATCCGGACTGTAGCATGAACCTCTACCAACATGAGCTCCTAGGGAAGCAGAACTCCTTTTTAGTGTTTTCTAAATAGACTGGGTGGAACGTCTGTGTAAATGCAAGAGCTATCATCAAATTTTCATTGAAACTTGACGTTTCGGTATAATTGTTCATCGCTCTGTTATTGAGGCAACGAACTAAGCTTTAGTATTGCTTGAACGGTATAAGACGAGTGAAATTAATCCGTCTTCCGCCTTCTGCTGATCAACGATGATTGGACGACCATAACTTGCTTGAACATTGTTGCCATGTAGTAGAGTGCTCAGAGCCATCGAGCCCCGTTTTGGTCAAACATACCCAACACCATCTGCTTTCAACACTGACCTCAAAATTTTGCATGAACGTGCGGGTTAATTTTTTCCTGTAAAAGCAGTGTTTATTCACTGCCATTTCATGTACTCAAAGTTTTCACGGAATTAATGTGCTACTGCTAGAAAAAACTGGTGTCGCGTGCTATGTGAAAAACTTATTCATAAGACCGTATCCAAAATTTGAAGCAATGTACGAGTCGTTTCACTAATTGAATTTGAAGACCTCACTCAATACAGAAGACACAGTGTACAGTAGTACAGAAAACTTAGGATAACTTACCCATAAGAAAATACAATTTCAGCTTACCAGTGTCAATTCTGAGCGCTGAATAAGATAAACTGGTCCATTTTACCCATAATAATACTAGTATAATCGAAAACTACCATCACCACTGATACCTTCTGAACAACAAGACGGTACTGAACATCTCAGTCGAATGAAACACGTGGAGAACCAGTCGCTGAGGAAGGAGGTTAACAGATTTTGCACATACTTTTCTGGCTAGGTGAATCCCTCATGTTTTATTTTCTCAAAATGAGACGAATTAAACTGTATGGCTTGATTGCTTGCGCGTTTGGCTGCAACGCTCTCGATAATTATTGGAAGATTGGATAATGACTATCCTAACCGTTCACGTTAGTTTTCCAAATTTTTACCCAAAATACTTTTGTTTGCTTTGTCAGATCAAATCGGCAGTACCGTAGAATTTTCCACCATACCAAATTTCTTGTTTTCAAACCTCTGCCTGGAACAGTTACATCTGTAACAATGAATAATCATGAGCTCAAACCTGTTCAGTTGAATGCTATTGACGCCATACCGTAAATGTGGTATTTTGATTAATTCTCAGCAATTCATTCGAATTCCTTTGTTGATAGTCACCAGCAGTGCACCCGTTAACCCCTGTAAGGAGCTCAATTTCTATCCATAAGCTTATTAGCACATAAAGTTATAAAAACTGGCATATCAGTAAGCTTGTTTGCGGACTCTTGCATTTTCCCCAACACCTCTTGACTCGTTTGAGTCTACCACTAAAACATTAACTAAGTCAGCTTCAGCTGTTAACTTAGTTAAGGTGATAAACAACTATTTGCGCGTTATGTACTGTTCAGTCATTTACATCGATCGGTTAGGTGCACAGCAGCATATACACACTCGTGAACGTATCACGAATCATCTTATATGTTTTAAGAAAACAAACCGAACAAGTACATCTAACGGAAGCAATTAAATTTGTTATGGTGGAATTTTCTGACTAAATATCTGGGAATATCTAGAAAAATTTAAATTGCCTTCCGGAGAATATTATTTTTACCTGTATGCTTTCAGCGCGTAATGAATACTTGAACTGAAAAAATTGCCATGTTATGGGCGAAAAAGAAGTCACTGTTTAGAGTAAAGAGTGAAGAAGTTGTAAAGTGTGGATAAAGAAGTTACACCGATGCACGCAGATATTTGCAACACCAGTGCCATTGAATCTATTCTTCGCCGTATCAGATGGCGTTCTCAGCCGGAGTTGCTCACTGTCCTTCGAAACCTGGACAGAATGTCAGGAACACCATACTGAATTAAGCATCAAGATGGCTGACCCCATATCCTGAACTCAAATCATACGCTAGCTACCGTACTGCCACTACTAGCCCAACCACTCGCAAGTTAGGCAAGGTGTTGCAGACAATGCACCAACAATCGCAAGATATGGCCAAGACAACGAAGCCTGTGAGACGAAATCAGTGTGCTCAGGAAATGACTAACAATATCCACTCCCAAAACACCTCGACGGACTGCGCTACTGCTAACACGATGTGCACGCCACACGCATTTAATGCCTCGGAGCTCCCAACGGCAGAAAACAGACACTCTGTGGACTTCATCCGCCGAGATAGACCAAGATCTCCAGACGTGCGGTAAGACATTCTTCACAATGGGATTGCGCACTCGGCTCTTCACTGATAAACTGAGGTCCTGTACAAGCTACGAATAGCTTGAGTTCATAAGTATCATTAGAGCCTCGGCTAACTTGTGATCTCATCGGACATTCCACCAACAGTGATGCAGCTCCCAAGGTACTTTAATTTTTCGACTACTCCCAACTGCTAACCGTGAAAAGTGTGAACAGGCGCAGAGTCTTGCCAATCGTCCAGCAGCACCTTGTGCACAATGGATGTGAGGACTCAACCAAATCGATAAACTGAAGCCTGTAATCTTTCTGAGATGTTCTGGATCCTCTATGGATTTTCACTTATCAGGGCAGTGTCTTTCGCATACTTTCTGTCTTGTAGTCGAATGCATGAGAGTTGCTGCACACCGTTAGATTCTCAGACGCACTTTGGGACCTTATCTACTACAAAGCTGAACAGGAATAAGAGGGCTGGACAGTCTAAATGCACCTTATCTGGGAAGCCAAAGGTAGGCGAAATCCTGCCGTAGATCCTAATCTTATCCGTGGTCTGACAGCAAATCCCTTAAACATGTTCAATTATTTTCTTGTCACACCATCCCTCCATTGATGGTCGCACAGCGAATCCCTGCCAAATGAAACACGGGTCTTTTCGTTGCCCAAAATAGCAACAACTGTTGGCTCAGTATCATTGATTGAGTTCAGTTACTTGACTGAGTGTGAAGATGTTACCAATGTAGTCACCACCTGAGCGAAACTCGGGTTGTTCTTCAAGTATACGCTTTTCACAAGTTCCGTTTATTCTACGACGTTTAGTGGCTGCAAGCAACGTCGGCGCCGTAGGAATCAACTAATCCCTTTCCAATTTACACATTAAGCGGGTGAACGGTCTCTAAAAGGGATTATGATTTTAGCCACCCTCAGGTCATCTGGAAAAAGGTCGTTGATCCGGAGATTTGGTAGCGTAGCCGTCAACTCTTTTACGGACAGTGAGCTCCCATCTATAAAGTGGACATTCGCGAAATATATCTTTCATTCACCTCCTTAATGTAGAGGGATATTGTCCCTCTCGAACTGCCATTTCGAGCTTCTGCGACCGTAGCCAGGGCAAACGGACAATCTGAGGTGGACAATGCTCATCTACATTACCTGGAGAAAAAACAAGCTTTAACCTAATTGACGGATGTAGTTCTGGACTAAAGACCAGTGCGCTCTGGTGAGCATAAGTTGCTTGTTTCCCTACTGGTTCGAATGCGTCAAGTTTTGTTTGAAGACCAAAACATACAGTAAACTAAACAGGTGCCAGTGCGTGATCAAAATCTACCGAGGTGCACCATATTAAATTAAAATTTTGGAAACATCCAAACTAGTGAAAGCTAACGGCTATTTGGTTAATCTATGTTCATGACTGGCTCAGTGACAGAATTAACAGTTGACTCATTGAAGTCTAGAACGTCGAGGATTGATAATTGCTAGCGACAGGCCGTTATCACTACACAGCTGCACGAAACACCGTTATCTGTTCGATCAGTGTCGTAAGGAAGTAGGCCAGGTAAATCATGTTTGTTGACACAGCCTTCCACCTGAGCGATGAGGTCCCCGTTTGGTACTTCAATTTCTGTACGCCGGACAGTGTGCAAAAGTTGAGCAACTAATAAAAATCACGTTTGACTGCATCTGAAATGTAGTTTGTGAAGGAATGCGCCACATCAACAGTGTACCAACAGTACCTTTCAGTTTGATAGCTTGAAGACAGCTGTTGAAAGATAGCTAGTCAATTGGCGCTCTCTGTACTTATGCGCTTAGGGTAATTCAAAAACCTGCATGGCCAGTGGCTTGAGTCGTAGTGATTCCATACAAGCACACTGTGCACTCCTAACTGGAACATGAAGCTGTGTTTCAGTAAGGCAGCGGATATCAGTGGTTAAGGACTGCATAGTACGTGCAAGTACTGTTTGTTAACTTGTTCCAAAATCAAAAGCTTAAATGTTGGTCGGGGGAGGAATGGGGTTTAGTATCCGTCGGGACAAGTTATCATCCTAGTATGAAACACTAGCATTTGGCTACGAAGGCCACCCTCAGCAGTAGTTGAGGTAGGTCACTGGTGTGTCTGAAAGCGAGAACTGGAGGACTATAAAGTAAAGTTATTTAGCAGAAGGGGAGAGCTGAAGTTGATTGGTTGGTGCGGAAGAGTGTAACACGAAAGCAAATACGGCTGCTGACACTTCAGCCAAAGATCTGCGATTACAGATTGAGAGAAACTTCACATTTAACACGTGTTTAACGGTTCATATTTGTAGGAGCAGACTACTTTTGCGTTGTTCAGACCAAGGAAGAGTTTTGGCTTGATGAGCTTGATGAGCTAATCCAAAAGTCATTGGAGAGAGGCATAAACTTCGCTGTCCGTTGAGGTCGGGTAGCCACCAGTAGTTCGGTTGATTCTTCCTTCGGATGGGATCACTCCATCCGGAATGTCCAATAAACTATGCACAAAGTTGCGATAGAAACAGTCCAAAAGTTCGAGGATCCACCAACGAAGGTAAATCTGGTCCGGTAGGTGTGTCCATCTGAAGAGTTCAAGACCGACATGCCTGCTGAAACGATTGCCGCCGGTTGCTGGGTACCGGTAATCAAACTGGTCCATGCTCTCTTCAAGTTTTGTCTAACCATTCAGGGTACAGCTATACGTACCTGTAGAAGCCGTTCAACATTGAGGTTCTCGTGATTTGTCCACGCTTAGCGCCGTCGAATGATTTACGGGATATTCTCTAAGAGATCTGGCTGCCAACCGTGAATTCACTGTACTTTGTGGTAACTACCGTCATTACCGGCGACTGCTTATTTCGGAGGTATTCCTGACGTGGAAGGTCGCTCTCCGCTCAGCAGCATGAATATGCCCCTAGTAGTTCTGTGCTAGCCCATCCGTTTACCAGGGAATAGCATAAGCGTCACAGTGATAACTCACTGGGTTTCTACGTTTAATCTAACGATGGTTAATGGACTTAGAGCAACGTACGCCGGTGTCTCTAGCGATTAACAAAATACACCCCGATCACTACCTAGGAGTGATATTTCTGATGACCTCAAGACTATAACCATCGTAAAATATACGGTGTTACGGAAACCAGAAAAGCGTCCCGATCACAAATTGCCGGGCTGCTATCGAACTTTTCACCAATGCTAAAGGGATGTGAGTTCATATTGGCAAGAATAATTTGCTATTTTTGCCACTTTTCTAGACTGAATAACCTAAAAAATGTTTGGAACGATTAGGATTTTTCTCCATCTTCATTTTGGGGGGATCACAACAAACTAAAAAATGCAGACCATTTGTTGTACTAGCTGTTTATTTCAGAAGCTTTGGAAAGCATAATGAATTACTAGCTGAAGACTTATCTTGTGCTCCACATCACGTTGTTCGTTAGCCTACAAAGACTGCAGAAGAACCATACGTATCCAACTAAACTGTTTGAGGCTATGGAGCAGAAATCGATTTGAAGTTGATGGAAGTTAGACAAAAAAGGTTTCTGTAGAGTCTCCAGAGTATTCAAGAGAGTTACGCACGATTTTCGGTGTACTATTATTTCTAGTACTGTGGTGTTCTTAGTAATTCACTTTTACGGATTACTGACCATATCAGGACCGATGATTGCATGTAAAGATTAATGACGTAGTAAGCAAACGCATTCCATCACTAGTGTTGAGCTGAACAGATCCTTTCTAGGTCGTCTGCTGTCCAGTAAATATCAGAGCCTTGAGCGTCCCAGGTATCATTAAAAATAAGGCGATAAAACGTTGTAGGAACGCTATAAAAACGACCTTGGAATTTTAATCGTTTCTTCTCAACGTAGCCACTTCCTTCTAGTAGAACAAGACTTTTCTCCGTGTTGGATCATCTGGCTATTTACAACACAATTACTATGGAAACAGTAACTAGAGCGAGTCAGATAAACAGTCAATGCAGGTTACGGGTGGCGTGTATGTTGTCGTTTACGCAATCACTGTTCAGCATTGTGGGCTTCATTGATCGTGGGCTAGAGGAGATCAAGTGCTCGCACGCACGTTGTATGAGCGCAGAAATCAAGGTTGCGCGATCGCATAATAATGGCGATCAACATTCGAAACCTCACCCTTCTTGGTCGATTTCTTGGCACTCAGTAGACAGTCTGAAAGGCGTCTTTTTCATTCACAGAATGATTAGTGTCGGTCAAACGGGAAGCAGCCAATCTTGGAACCGTCTAAATCACACCAGCACTGAACCGCGTAAAATGATCTTCGTGCACTCTGTCAGACAGTCGTCCACAGTTCGGAATAAAAACTGCGTAAATGACAACAAACACACAGTCCGTAACCTGTATTGGCCGTTTTTCTGACTTGCTCCAGTTACTGTTTTTATATTTATTGTTTTGTAATTAGGCTGATAAGACACAGGAACCAAGTCTTGTTCACTACTGTGTCGTTCTCATGACTTCAATGGGTAGGTGCGAACGAATTAGGCAATTCCGTCTCTTACTTCAAAATATAAGTTGTTCCACATTCAAAAGTCGTCCAGCAGTAAATATGTTTCGGGGAACGAAAATCTAGGCACCACTGCATGCGCGTTACATAATAACGATCGCCCCAGAATGTTCCAGACTGCTGCCTAACGGCCACAACAGGAGGACGAAGCCTAACCTGTCACTTGGATTGTTAAGGCGGTCCTCTGGGGACGTTTTTATTAGTGAACCACCTCTTGGTGGTTATCGCACCCGGAAGTTCTTATCTTAAGTTAAACATTCAAGCCTGATCAAGATAGTCAGAGATATCCACCTGATTGAAAAAGCGTAGTACATTGCAACAAGACGCGCCATAAAGTTTTGTGTACACTTTATTTACAAAGACTATTCAAAATGAGCTAAGTTTCCACCTATTTATCGATATGTTTGGAAAGATCTCATTTTGGTCCACAAAATGCTACATTATCGGTCGCGTCCTCTGAAACACCATTTTATACACAGTTCGAAAATCTGTTAACTAGGTTGTTGGATGAGGCTTCAACACTAGCTGAATTGACAGATACGCAAAAAATAAATCTTGTTCGAAAGTATACTCATTCTAGAACACACCGTTTTAAAGTTGTAGCAAGTGTTGTTGGTAAAGATCCTCAATCAGGGAGAATACATATCTTCGTGGTATTGCACCCAGTCGCCCAATTAGTAATTATATAAGGCTTTAAATACAATTGCTATTAAGCCATTGTCTGCTGGTGTTTGCATGTTTTTGTTTTTGAATCGCAGTGCCTGATTTATACATGCTACCATTTCGCTTTGTTTCGCACCATTTTTGTTTCATCCTTAACATTTTGAAAACAAACAACACGAGCATTTGTTTTTCTGCATTATTGCGACTAACACACTGTCTCTAAAACCATCCAACACAAGGTCATTTGACCACGAACACTGCAATTTTTGTAACCTAAAATATCCCAGTAATTCCAAAGAAACTCAAAAATGACCTAGTTAATTCCGATCTGTGAGAAATGTGCACCCAGTCATGTACGTTTTTTTCACACTTCATTGAGCATCTGCCCTCTCACGTAAAATGAACCATTTCAGAGGTCAGAGAAAGTCACTAGTCAAGATGTGATGAGGTAATGAAAACAGCTCCGCATCAGTAACTTTGCCGTTTTATCGTTGCTAGTCTTTTGACTCAAACTCAGAATGCCTGCAACAGACTATGTATGTGAATTCGTGATTGGATAGAACAGTGTCCCAAAGCGTCTCCCGCAGTGAAGTTGATTATGCTTCAGTCCACGTATACAAGCTTAATCAAACTCACACATGGATGTATGGATATATAGCTATATATATATAAGTACACGTGTATATGGGAACCATCGGCGCCACAGGTCGCGGTGTCGTGACTATATGTTGCTGCGATGTGTGCGGCCGGCAATCCGCTAGCCTCTTGGGGTTAATGGGTCACCAACGTACTCATATTACACCGTCGGCAAACAGATGACGAGTATGTTAGGCTCAGGTCAGGTAAGTCCTATCAGTGTACCCAACATGCTTCTGTTAATGACTGTATCGGCCAAGAGCCTGGTCTTTGACAATCAATCCGCTCCTCGTTTTAGAAACTTGGGTGTCTGCGGTCTTCTATCCATTCCTTTCTTCGGCTTCTCGTAGTTCAACGAGTCTCTTGTTTTTCATCCTCATCTTCTCTGGGATGCACTAACATGCACTCCTATACTTTAATGTTTCTTGTTTTACACTTCACAAATTTTTCTTCTCAGTTTAGATCTCATCATTGCAGTCTCTCTCTGTTTACTTTACGAAAGATAAGGGTTTCCTTTCCCTGCTAGCCAATCAACCGGTTAATCAACACTGGCGGCTGGACACAAAGGCCCTACTGGCAAACCTACCGGTTTTATTCCCTCGGGTTTACACTGAATATGTGGTGTGAGGATGGAAGCGCAAGTGGTGCGGCACAAACCAGTTGCGATGATCGTTGAGCGCAGGCGTCCTTGGGTTTCGGTTACAATGACAGGCTAATCCAAGTCGGATGCCAACAACCGTACACATGTATATATAGTCTGCTAATATATACCGCTGTTGGAATAGAATGTTCAGCAAACACAGATTGCTCTCCGCTGGGAGAAACCAAGTATACTGCTTATATCAACCATTTATTGTTGATTAGTCAACACGCTAACTTATACTCTGATTGGAAAATATTAGGTGTTCTCTTGCTCTCAACAACTTCAACTAATAAATACTGTGGCCCTAGAGAGAAGTAATTTAGTCGATGCGTTCATGGTTCACGTTGACCTGGATATCCGTTCAGTGTCAAAATTATGCTGACTGGACAAACTGAAGTAACCGATGAGTAGTCGGGGATGTGGTTCATTTTCAATTGGCCAATACTCACATTTGATCGCATCCTTCGCATTCAGACAGACATTCCAGCCAACCTCTTTCAAAAACAAGCACTCGACTCGAGTTTCGCTCTCATCAGAGCTCGTCAGTAGTGCATACCCTTGCCACGGCCAGGATTTGAACTCCGGCCACTTCAGTCATCAGGCAACCGTGTTGATCACAAACGAGAGTGGTTGAACGTTCAGATTTGATGATTCGGTTGTGCTTAGTGTGCTTAATGAACGCGTGGCTGGAGTTCAAATCCCGGCCGTGGCAATAATATGCACTACTGAGTATAGTGCTTGCTTTTGAAAGAGGCTGGCTGGAAAGTCTATTTGAATGCAAAGGTTGTGATCAAATGTGAGTGGTGGTCAATTTGAAAAAAGACTGAAGTAATCCAGCATTCATCTCCATCCGACCAGGTTCGTATGTAACTTTCGAGTATCAAAATAATGCTGGTTTGCTTCGTTAGAATTACTGACTAAGTTCATCCTTCGAACGCATAGTGCCCCGGAAAGTAATCTGAGCAGAACATTCACATGACCTTATAAGTTTTACTCTCATTAGGTAGTTTTCACATCATTTTATAGGGTACCACAGATGTACTCCTATTGTAGCTAGTGCATGCGTTAATGAACAAAGTCGGTCCTAAAAATTTCCCAGGACTCCTCATCCAATTGTGATAGTCGTTGAGAAAGCTGTATACATAACCTCTTTCCAGATTCAACATTTTGATGATTGCCTTCAGCGAAAGGAATAGGGTCACTGTGCAGTACGCCTAATGTTCATCAATTTTCCCTTCGCAAACAACTCACTCTATCCTTAGCTTAAATCGAACACCAGTAGTTTCTGTTAACGGCGGATTTCATCAGCTTTCCTTCAGCTATGGATACATTTCTCTCAGTAGAAAAAAAAGAATAACTGATGCCCGGTTCAGCAGCTTTATGTCAAAGTTACTGACAAAAAAAGCTAGCGCATCCACTGGGAATGACACTCGGAAAACACGAAATGCCACATCACTCATCGCATGACACCTTTCAAATAAAGGTCATTACTTTTTTGAATATAGGCAAGTGATACACTTCACCTTAATCGAAACCCCGAGGTTTACAGTTAGGTCATTTTACACTAACCTATCTGTCACACTAGTTATCAGCAATATTTTGTGAATTATTGTTTGGCCGTCAGAAACTGTGGTCCGACTAGATGATGATCCGTTAGAGGAAACTTTTACCGGTCTTCATCCTTTGGCTACACATTGACTGTAGAGTGACTTCGGGCAAGGTGATTCACCACATCGGATCTAGGTAACATCAGGTCATTCGTATACCTTAGTGTGTTGGTTGGCACATCTGAGAATTAACTAAAGCTGGCGTTTTGTGAATTTGCGCACTGCAACAGAATATGTCCACCTTAATATGGGTAAGGTGATTGGATTGGGATTTGTGAATTTTACGTACACATTTTTTATCCACGTTGCCTGACTTTTAGGCATATCCGCGGAAACCAGATATTTTAACATATGGTTTTTATTGTCAAGTTTTAGAACGATAAGCCAGCATTTGCTTCAGCATTACCACATAGGTGAAGATGTGAACTTCAAGTTCAATAATGGGAGTTAAACACACTCATTAGCTCAGTTGTGTTTATCAGTCAACTTATCATTGCAGTCGTTCTTTTGAATAACTATATGCTTACGTACCCAAAGACATAATCACATCACACACAACAATAGCAGCAGTGCCCATTATTACGACAATTAAAGGAAAACCCTTCACAATCGTTTTTGGTATAGCACACAGATCTACATTCAAGTGTCTTTCGCGTCAGCTGTTGTTTTGATGATGAACTCATATGGCCTGCATATGAACTGTGTTTTATTACCGCAAATCAGTATGAATAGGATGTAGCTTGTAGTGGTTACAATCAGCGGCTTCCTTTAAAGTTAAGTTGTTCGAAAACAGACAGTGACAGTATTCAGTTAATTTATCAGACGGAAATCTTGGGAAGAGATAAGTCAACCGTAAAACGATAGTAAGGGTATAGACCTTTTTCACTGTGGAGCCATGGTGGATATTTATTGGATTGCATTACACTCACTGACCGACTGATCGGTTCCGTTCTATGAACGAATGGAAGTACTACAGCTAGCGGCATTAGCTTGTTCTGATTTCAGCAGAACCAAGCTGGACTCGACTAAGTTGTTTGATGAGGGTATTTGATACACCATCCAGACTTTGTAGATTTAAATCTTTACGCACTTATAAGTATTCATTTCATCTACCGCTCTAAATGGCCCTATCAAGAATGTGTTGCCGAATTCATTAACGGCTTTATCAATCCGAACGCAAGATCGGCTGAAATGAACGGGTGACCAACAAAACAGCGAGCGAGCAATAGAAACATCCAAGCAAAGGCCCAAAAAAATGGCTACAAATATCCAGACTACACAGTAATAAGAATATCTTTAGCAAACAACAAATCCTAGTTAGCCAATAAACGCTCAAAAGTGCCACGGAAATTTATCAACTTCGCTGGCAAATATGAATATAAACCGCCTGGTCTGAAGAATTTTCTATCTACCTAGGTTTTGTCTTTTTTTCTGCTCGGTAAGAAGTTTGTAGCTAGGCATCAGAGAGCGTACAAAGATAGACTCGAGGGTATGAAAAACCTGGTTGCAGGAAGATAAGAAATATGAAAGCAAAACATTTGAAGGAATTTTCCGTGTTGAGGGAGGTTTATGATGGGTCTGTTACCTACAGGCTAACTATGATGCATTGAAGGAACTCCATCGTTTACTCAGAATATTGAGAAAATCAGACGTTTCGTACGAATCCTACTCTATCTCCAGAAGGTAGTTTGGGAACTTCTAGGTCAAGTCCTAAAAAGATATGTCTGAATACACACCAGTTTCCATCCACTACTAAATTCTTACAAACTCTTTTTGGGAAGCATCGTTCAACGTATAGAAGCTGTTGACACTGCTTGAAAGCATAATTTAACATTTTTTGTGGAGGAAAGAGAGCGACAACGTAATAGACCAACGCATAAATTTATTAAGAGAAATAGATCCATTTCTCACACTCTCATCAGTAGCACAACGTGTAACCTGATCTCAGCCACAGTCTTCAGAATTGTAACGCTGTATACCATACTAATTACTGATTTGACACAACTGGTTGACCGGTAAAGTAAACTGGCTTCATTGTACGACAAATGAAATTATCCTCCTTTGACATTTTTGCATGGTTTTTATCACAGTGTTTATGTCACACATTTTGCGACTGATGAGGAAAAAATTGATTCACCTCAGAAAATGCATTTTTTATACAATACTCAAGTGAGTAAGAGGTGCGTAGTGTTTTACAACGTCACAGTTTATGTTCTGAAAACAAACGGCACTACGAAGATTTGTCCATAATGAAGAACTAATGTCGACTGCTTTTAAGCATCAATGTTGTGTTTCTCAACTCACTGGGACCATTGAGGTGGGTACAACAAAGTGGGGCGTCATATGTGCAAAAATAATTAGTGAAAAATAACACACTGCTCAAGAGTTATATCACCACGAGTTTTAATAACTGTGCAGTTAAATATAAATAATAGCAGCTTGAGGTGAGGTTTTTGTGGCATTCTGGTTCATAGACGAATCGGTGAAAGCTGGTCACATACTGTGGTGGCTGGGTAATGAGTTAATAATATATATGCACGTATACATATCATGACACTGTATATATATATATATACATACACATACTGTCCCCATATATTTATGCACACATCGTGGCATTTGTAACTCATCTGATGAGGCAGATGTCGCGTTGAAGCATAAAGTTCTTGCAAATGATTAAAATGTATTCAAAACTCGGATTGTTCATCAAAAGACCTTTCCATTCTTCGAAAATTTTCATACTAATCGTTGGTGACAGAATTGACTGTATGTTTCTACTTTGCAATGTATGATATCGCAGATTCTCACGCCACCATAGAGACAGAACTTGATTTCAATGTGACGTTCAACTATGTTTCTAACATAGATGGGTCATGCAATAAACTTTACTTTCCGCATAACAGATAGAGAAGTGCATGAGCGTGCCTAATTTGAGATCAGTGGCACAGCATTCAACAACGTTGCCTCATGATAAGCGTGGCCGGAGTTCAAATCCCGGCCGTGACAAAGGTATGCCCTATTGACGAGTTCTAATGAGAGCGAAACTCGAGTCCAGTGTTTATTTTCGAAAGAGGCTGGCTGGAAAGTCCATCTGAATGCGAACGCTGCGCCCAAATGTGAGTGGTGTTCAATTTGGAAGTGTATAGGCCTTTAATCTTTCACTTTTGTATACTAACACGCTAACCGGTGACAACTTTGTCGGAGTGTACCACATCAGCTGGATTATCAGTATGGATTATCGGATATGGATTATCGGTATGTAAGTTGAGTCCAAAAACTCATCACCGCATCGCTTCCAATGGATAGTTCATTAGGATGGAAGAAAATCAAGCCAGCAATAGTGATATCCAGATTGTCCTTACCAAAAAGTATTTCATGTTTAAGAATGCATTTCTGAACAAACCATCAAATGCGTATATGCTTCTTCCATGGTAGCTAAGGGAAAACGTTATAAAAGTATGTGATGTGATATTCATTTTAATGTGTACAACGAACTTCTGAAAAATGGGATGAGACAATTAGAATTAAAACTCAAGAACTCATACGTAATTTCAGTGGAACATGCAACCGTGTTTCAAACATTAAGAAATAACTGTCTTACTTTGCAACGTGGTTGACTTTGCAGATAAAATATTTCTAGATAAGTAACTTTGAGTACTAAATCCTCTCAGGATCTGTAGCTCTTTCTGACGACAGTAAGGTAACTGTCAGTAAACTCGAGTCATGAGCTATTTTGCCACCGTGTCTGAATATCTTTCTAAACAATCTATAATCAAGGGTCTTTACAAGAAACCTAAATATGCAAAATTCTAAGTTTCGGCAGGCTACGGTTCTAATCGCACCTGGGTACGCCCCTTCTCTCTCAGGTTTTATTCGAGCCGGAGATCAGAATCTTCCTAATTGGGTCTCGGCTAAATAATCAAGCCGTTACACTGACTTTCGGTACTACGATTACCGGTAGACTTATGGCAAAATTATGCTGGAACTCCACAGTGCGTGTCGTTAGTCTGTATGCCACTCGACTACTTCACAATCACAATACACCGTGAGACTGCCATTTTATATAGCGACCTTGCTAACAACTTCCACAGCCATTATCTAATCGTGTCAATAATTAACTCCATGGCTGCAGCGCTAACACCCAGTACAAACAACACAGCTGTCCTTATAAGGGCTAGGTTTACGCCAAAAGTTATGAACGTAAGTCCCCAAGTGCCGGCCTGACTTCCGATGTGGTGCTGAAGAGCTTTGCTTTGATGCGATCCATGGCAGTTGGTGTACCACTTAACAGGTGTCCGGAGAGGGAAGTTTTCCAGATTCGAGTTGGTGTACACAGTATCGACTACCCATGACAGACCTATCACACTGCGTTGGTTTTCGCAAATTTCAAGTCACGCAAATATTTCATTTCACTTGAGTTAGTCTTACGATAAACAAAGATATGAAACTGAATTTTGTGTGTGATCATCCTGCCTACTGCACGCACATAATGAACAAAAGAGATTGATGAAGACAAACTGGTTTACGTGATCTATCTGAACATCTTCTAGAGTCTGTTGCTAAGCAGAACTTTCGAAGTTGTGTGTGAAGCTCCAGCAACATAGCATAAATAGCCCTTTATTCTAGTACTTACGGCCCATACAAGTAGCTCCATTTGACCATAAATTGATTGGTACCACATAGTTGCACCCCGGTTCTTCCTGTTTTTATTCCATATTGGCTTAAATCCTCACATTTTATCAGTAACTTTTCAATATTATACGAGGACCGCATCCAAATTCAACGCTTGATGAACATCATGACATACAGTAGTAATGTGAGGGGCGATTCAGTTATTTTACACTCTCTGATTGCAGATAACCGGCTCTTATCTAACAGAACTTATTGTGAAATAAGTGTATATGAACTATTAAATTCAACGCTTTCTCCGTAGATAACACTTTGGTAGGATTGGTGAACAACACCCAGGATCGACTATTTCAAATGACCTCAGCGTGCGTCCAAATTGTGTGTCGGTGGTTTGGTTACTCACTGAACAGTCTGAAATATTTTCGATTATGTGCAATGCGTTGGTGCCGTTGTATTTTTAATCAATAATCTAAGCTCGCGTTAATTTTCATGTGACAGACTTTACCGTCATTAGTATGGCAAAGGGAACAACCACAGGAGTGGTGAGGGCAAATCACTCACCAGTGTGTACATGTAAGCTACGTAGATTTCAGCTATTCCTACTGAACTGCTGACATGTTAGGGGATCCTCACTCTTATTCCATAGAACATATCATTATACATGAATACTCTTAAGAAACCAGCATTTCTCTAGTTCAAACAGTTTTGCAAGTGAACCCCGTTAAAGATACAACACCAAGCGAGTCATTTGACTTATAAAGAGGGTTATTTCAGCTTCAGAATGTGCCCAGTCTGAGAAAGCTTTCTGAAGCCACCCGTAACGTTCTCATCAGTAGGCAAATTCAAGTGTATATTTGACGCACAGATTCAGAATATCGAGTAAAGACTGTAGACAAGTAATCCTCGGAATTATATCTGCAGCATAAAGGTACGATTAGTTTCTATCTTGCTATTAATCTGATATTGTTCTTTTTTCATTGTAACGCACCTGGAATTTACTTCGCTAGCTTTTTCTTCGATTTGATTCTTTTGACTTCCGGCATTCGCATTCCCACTGTTGCAAGACTTTCAGAAGTGAAAGTGTCTACGGATTTCTCCTTCCTTTCTAAGGTGACCGTGGTAGATTTAAGCGATCATGGCCCTCACAGTATTGTATACTTCTTAGAACTATTAAGAGTTAAATGCAATGTGCGACATTTTTTAGATCACAGACTTCTTCGGCAGGTTACCCCAATGTCATCGTACATTCTCGTTAACCGATCCACCGATGTTTTACTGAATAAAATCATGAACTTTTTCAAATACCACGTATCAGCCTACATCTAAACGTCAGTAGTTTTTACCTTAGTTTTGAAACAGGAAGTGTCAGTAGTGCACTAAATTTGCACATTAGAAAACATGTTCGATTATTCGTAGGTAATACAGTCAACAATACTGACATTCCTCTACCGTTGAAGTCCAAGTCATCAAAACTACCAGAGCATAACAAAAACTAAGGAGATATATTGGTGTACCAGCTGTCAACACGCTCTTGACGTGATCGACAATTCCCATGTTGTTTATTCCGATGGTCGGGTTAACCGGAAAACTTCAGGAAACACGATCGAAAAGATTGGAATCTATAAGGTACTATTTGTCAAAATTACAGTAAATGTGTTGTCTCATCTACAATGCAAATTAACTAGACACATAAATCATCTAACAGAAAAAACTTTTAAAATGGATCAGCCAAACATGAGTTCACAAATTGTTACCAGACTACAGGAAACGAGCTCGGTGAAACAATCAGTCATAGATGAAGGCAACAGTATGCCAATCAATACCAAGAAGGTAAGCTTTAGTAGGTAAACACTGATAGTTTTGAAAAAAAGACAGTTTCTACGCAGTCCTGGTACAATATGCACCATGACTGTTTACTGCATAGAGCAACGGCAAATAAAGCTACATTTAAGGTCAGCTCTCTGCAAACAAACAAACCATGCTTCAACAAATTCAACGCTTTGCATCGTACAAAGCACAAAACGAAGAACGTACTAAATGAATTTCGACAAATCCCACATCAACAGAATATACTAGACATTTTCATGATTCCCGAGTTATTTCGAGAAATTCCCCAGTTGCTCACATGTTAGTCATATTTCTACATTGTATCAGTTGATGATATTAGGACATTTGTAATTTTAACCCATGCTATCACCGTTAAACCCAACAAGTCATCCGCATTTTGTCAGATTAAATGAGAGCAAAATGTGTGATGCAGCCGTTTGTGAATTATTCATCTGAATTTCGACAACCAAAAATAATCGATAAACACTCCGGAGGTCGCTCTATATTTAATATTGTTGCACACTGTCCCGTGCTATATTTTAAACATTGGTTACTTGCGGACTATTCACATTTTTTGTCAGGCGTTCAGATCACTAATGTGTTATCAGATTTGATCCTCATAATTTCACTCAGTGGAACATAAATTCGTGTACATTAGTTCATACAGTGATGTCAGCTTTTGCATGTCTCCACCTTATTACACATTTACAAAAATGCGTCAGACCTAAGGTTAACAAAATACACTGAAATAAAGATTCCCTTCTTACTATCAACGTATACTGTGGCCCGCCATGCCTAATAAGTCTTCATTTTTTGTAGTTATATTCTTCCCATCATGTGGATATAGATCACGAACAGTTCATGCGAGCTCTGCCCAATGAGTGGTTTAGGTCACCAAAGGTATTAAGATGTTCAACTTCTCTTCCTAGCCAAACGATAAAGTTCAACAAATTTCCACTTTGGAGTAACTGTGAACAACACTATAGATGTGAAGAGAATCAGGTTTGTATGCTATGGTGTGAACTAGGGAGACGGAGTGTGGGACTTCCTGTTCACAATAACTAAGAGCGTATGCTGACCAACCAGAGGCACCGAATAGAATTCCAGGAGGTAACGATAGGCGAAATCAGTCACTAATTTTTCCCATTTATCTGGTACGCTGTGCACGTGAAAACCATTCCTACCCTGTAACAGTCGACGGCTTGGATGGCACTGTAGATGGCTGACCGATCTCGGTGCGCATACTAAATCATCCCTCTTGGTGGCGCACAATGTATCCCGACTATTTTTTCAGTTTTACTCGAAAAATACAGCACTTCCTTACCTGACCCACTCTAGTGTATTGTGCTTCTTTCTTGCAGAGTGTACACACCTGAAATTTCTAAATCGATTCGATATGTTACTTAAAGGTCATCATAAATTATTAAACTCTTCCAGGGTGCAAGTGAAAGCGGTGGACCCATTTCATTGTCCTCACAAAGCAGTTGTCTTCTTCGATACTAGTCTCTTTTGATCAGTCTTGTGTGTGGGAAGTTATGTAAAATTATTATTGCCAAAAGTAGTCACTCAACTAAAACTTACTGTTAGCAACCTACCGGTTTCGTGCTTGAGACGTAGCCCATCAAAACTGACTAAATTTGGCCGCCGATTTTCTTATTAGTTGGGGAAAATAATTACTGAAAGCAACATAAGTATCAAGCTATGTTGATAACGTATAGACTATACTTCACGCAGCTGTGACATATTTGTATAAAGCATTTGAACTTGACTTGTCAAACTTGACTTCACGCTACTTTCAAATCCTCTCGTTTTTATTAAGTCTTGTCAGTAACAAAGACACTGTTCAGTCAAGTGGAATTTTCACTAGTTTAGCTCATAACCGTAGATTACATTATTGATGCGTAAAAAGAACCTCATGATGACCTCGGATAGTTCAAATGTATCTTTTTGTAAATCTATCTAACCAGATGGAGTTTACGTTACGTAGTAACAAGACTATGACAGTTTCAAAAGTGCATTCACCTGTGCATTAAGTTTGAGGGTGCAAACCTCTCATCGGCTGCCACGCTCTGATAAACAGCTTATCACTTTGATGCAACCTTTGAAAATCAGAAAACTCTCACGAAACACGAAGTCGTTTCTGAACATAATAGTACCGATCACATTTATACTATCGTATGTTACAGCAACGTTTTTGTTAAACCAACATGCCGAACCAAAATGATTGTTCCCATCGTGGGTCAGTGTTTAGAACATCACTTCCATAATACCACCGTTGAGATGGTGCTGGCTTCCGTGAACACACTCCATTGCGTGGAGCTATCTTTTTTGAGGGGCAGCTCACAAAGTGACAAGTTCATACTTTTGCACAGAAAATGACAACAAAGATTTGTACTTTCCTGTTTTGGGGCCTTTGGGGAGAGAGAATTTTGCAAGGAGATAAACTGAATAGTAAAGGTCACTAGCGTATAACATGCTGAAGCACTGAAGCAACACACTGACAACAATGATAGACGTACAGGCAAACGAGAAAATACAAACAGATGCATATACACAGAGGTATAGAGACCTGTTAATTTGCGATAATGTGTCGTGAGAACTGTTGGAACAACTTCATTTCTGGTTAACGCAGCAACTTGTCAGTGGATTAAAGTTCAAATCACGATAACGAAGTGAGCCTTGACGAATAAGTTTAACTGCATGTCCTGTAATAAGCAGCCCCAGATTAGACTAGGTTCTGCTGACAAACTAGGCTTCATTGTTGGAATTTAAGTATAGAAGAGTGGTCTCTCCGTATTTCGTTCCTAGTTACTGAGAGGAAATTAGCTGGTAACCAATCAAAGTTAACCTTGTCCTCAAGAGTTTGCTAATCTCAGAGACGTGGTTCCTTAAAAACGGAACTGAAACTGCTAGCCTGCCTGGACAAGAGTACACTATGAGTCCCACGACTCCTCCGGTAGTCCATCGTTAAAATCTGTCACTAGGAGGTTCGTCGTTCCAAGTTTCTACGCGATGGTCTGCAGTAGATTTGTAAGTTGACTGAATCGCTCCAGAGTGAAATTTTCACACGCTTTTCCCATAACTTTGCTATCGTCTGTGAGAATGGGTATTGTGTTCCGGTCGGGTACAGTTATATTCTGCCTGAGTAATCAGTGACCATCAGTTTAAATCTTCTCTCTAGCCCGTATCACGTCGGATAACCGTTACTAGCACGCCGCAGTTTACCCCCTCCAAAGTGCCTGTTTTAGAACAGTATTGTGTCCTTAATGATGTGCATCCTTACGTTAAACAAACCAACATCTAATCTCGTCTCCTTGCTTCTCTAAGGGAAAATTAGGTAGGCAGTTAAGGTGCTCTACCACGGAAGACAGTTCCCAAAGTCTGGTCACCATAACTGTTATGAGATGAACAATCAACAGGCTCAGTAGTTGGTTGTGGGCACACACAACTTATACTTTGGGTTAAAAACTAACGGGCTGATTTTCAGCACCCACTCTACACGGATTCGACAACCACGTCTTACATGAATCATTTTGGATTTGTTCCCGCCTGCTGCATCTTCACAGACGTACATTAGGGGGTGATCGCCTATCCCGAAGGACTGGAACGATTTACTGTTGTTGTCCTGATAAACGGCATTCACATGATCCTTGATAGTGATGGTGCGTTTACTTTTGATTTCTCACTCACTCCCGCAAGTAAACTTCATTCATTAGTGTCACTGGAATAAATTTTCACGTAATAATTTCACTCAAGTCCAACACATGGTACTGTGCTCAAGAAATCGATTTTTCTAAGTGATTGCTAATATTTCAAATGAGCCCCATCACCTCGAATTGCAGGCATGTTCCAATCGTCCGTGGAAATTAAGGAAATGAGATGTGTCAACCGTCAGTTCGTAATCAACACATGAATCGATCACTGACTGCTGTAATGCTTTTGGCTGAACATATTGAGTTCAGTGGATTTATTTTGAAACCGACCAGGAAAAATTTAAACACAGGTAACCATGCATGAGAAACTTCGTGAGGAAGATCTATCCATATTGGGTAAAGATCACGTGTACCGTGTTTTCTCAGTTACTCACAGAAGCACCAAGTAGTTTTATTTACTCAAACGGCCAGGATACTCAGCCAAAACACTTACATAACAGTACAGCGATACTGAATGGGGTAGTAGTGTATGTGTAAAGTATGTGTTGAATGTGTGAACTATGGGGTCACCAGACCACCTCATCTCATATTCCGGCTCAATAATTTGGACTGAAAAATCGAGGTAGTAAGCTGCCTTGACAGACTTCTGAAGTTTAGTGACATTAAATACCTACAACATTAATTAATATTGACCTGCCGCAATACCACATACGTTGAACTTGAAAGAACGACTTCACGGGACAGAAAATCTCCACTGTAAGGAGTCAAACTCATGACGGTCAATTAGATTAGTCGTCAGTAATGAACAGGGTGAGCCATAAAGTGTACTCTTGAGAACAAGCTGTTATTTCAAAAGTTTCGTCTCGTCCGTTAGGATTCAAGAGCAAGTTAGTTTAATAATCTGGTAATTTGACCGATATAACTTGCCTAATCATTAAAACGAAATGGTGTACGAGCAACTAAGTTGCTTATAACATTGACCTGTTTTTATCATTAGTTGAATCTTAAAGCTTATGAATCGAAGTCGTTGTGGCGGATTTGGACAAATTCCAAAATTTATAATACTAACTATGGACTTCTCTATAGGAGCTAGACTAATGAAAACTGGAGTTTGTTGCGATGAGATCATCATGCAATTGTTTTTTATATACTCACGCCTTATGGATATTAAGTTCTTGGGCCGTTCAGCTGCGTGTAGTTTGTTCAAGATAGAACTTCTCAAGGTTAGTTGTCTTGCGGTTTTTTGTAGTCTCTAGTAAATTGTTATGAAACTGTAGTACGAAGTGTTGATAAAACATTCAAAGTGTTTTCAGTCTTACTTTTAGCATACAGTGATACCCACAGACACTTCTTGATCAAATGCACTTTGAGCAAAGACAGGGTGCTCTTTTGGCGTAACCTTAAAGTGAATTTGATAAAGATATTCGGAGTCCAAGGGATACAACCGATATCAGGTGCAAAGAGCTTGATACGTAATACGTTACAAAAACGTGCAATATTATCCACTATGACGGATTGAATGTTCTGTCATCCAGACTTGAACCTTCAACTCTGATCGCTTGCACGTAGTCCTTCAGATGCCGAACCCACTTCCAGAATGATGCAAACAAACTCCCTCAAGATTAACCAATGTTTTAATTAGCCACTTGATGAGCTTTCGGAATTGTTCATGTACCTTATTCTCCCATGAGGTATCTGCATACGTTAGCTAAGAAAAAAGCACTTTTAACCAAACCTTACAACGCCATTTGGTTTTAAGCTGAGTTTGTTGACCATTTAACTCTTAGTGTGGAAATTTTGTTAAACTGAACAAACCAAAATGAACAGTGGAATATTGTACACCAATTTCTATCGTCTTCCGGCCTTGTACATTTGAAAAATGCGGAACGATTCAAAAAAACGAATGCGAGTTGACGGCTTCATTTATGAGATTTCACATCTTGACTGATTATAATTTATCTGAACGTCATCATCACTTTACGTGTCAAACATGTTTGTATTAAAACGGCAACCCTATCAATCGATGAACAACTGATTAGCTGAACCGTTGACTTGGTTCATATTTCAACTTGATTATCTTAATTAGATGTACCAAATTGGTTCTGACCGTCTTTTCGGACACTCGGTCGACTTAGGCTTGTAATGCATTCAAAACCATTCTTATCGTCTTTTAGCATCGAAAATTCCGATTAAGCACTAAGCATTGGGGATTATTTGGTAGGATGGATGGTGTTCCAACTGGGAATAACCTCAAGAATTATGAATGTACGATAATTTAAATTCTGCGCACTCTGTTGAATATCACTGAATGAAATAATGCCAACAAGTTGACCCCGTCTAAATGTGAGGATCATATTACACATCCCAAGTAAACTTGTATACATTGAGGACTTGTATGTCGGAAATTTGAAACTAAAGTGGACGGTGAACTTTTAGTTTAATCCATTCTCCTCTTACGATACATTTTCGGTTCAGTTAACTGTGTTCTCAGTCGCCTGTACCTGAACAACACTTTCTACGGCAAAACTTAATGAACAGCACTTTAACCCATCTGCACGTGTAATGTTTCTGTATTGCTTCCGCCAGCTACAACTATCCAGTTTTTATCGAATTCCATCACCGAATTGATCAATGTGATATTCGTTTTAACAAGTTTATCACTCGACAAAGGCGATCTATCGATAAGCATCATGCAGTTTTGTTTGACGTATTTCATTTTCAGCAATAAAATAAACTAATCAGAAGTTAAATTAGGTTAATATTCACAGCACTGTCTAGCACTTCAGCAATTCTGAATGCGATGACTTATTATCAGGCCTAGCTAGACATTCAACCAGTAAGCGACCCGAAATGGTTACATGTTATCGGACAAACTCTGCGAATAGGTCGGTATTGTTTTGCAAACAGAAGACCAATGATTATGCCTAATATCAGAAACGGTTCTCATGAGCGCAGACTGAATTATTACGCAGAATTATGATACTACTGAGTGTGTGTGTATGTGAAAAAAGTGCATTTACAAACAAAGCCTAACTACACAGAGTATCCAACCAACTTTGAAAGTTTCGATTTTCAAAGCTCAAAGCTTTGGTCTGACCGGCCCTGTTTGCTACACTACAGGAAGCTAGTCTAATACTCTGCGGTTAAATCGTCCAGTTTAAAAATACTGAGGTGTGGAACAGACTGAGAAACATTCTGTAGCCTTCCTCCATATTTTTTCTATCAGTGAAACGAAAAATTGGTTTAGATAGATAGCTTTACGCATTAAAGAATATATTACACAGTGAGCATTTGACCCATCAGTGTTATCCTCGTTAGGTCAGAGGTTAACTGGCTTGTGAGCAGCTGACAGTCAATGAATGTGCCTAACGATTCGGAGCAACATTTCACTTAACATTGTTTTCCTCGAAAAGAAGGCATCTAAAGGCATTTTACTGAGGGTCAATTTGAATAACCGCGCTGTATGTAACTTCTTGTTGCATAAAATCAAGTTCCAGTTTGGTACGATGGTGGACTTGAGGTCAGTTTGACCGAGGTAAGTGAACAAATACCAACAAAGTTCTAGGAACAAACGAAAATTTGTTCACTTCGAGTGATCTTTCCTGTTTTACAGCATTATTGTCCGTTATATGGGGTTTGTCCACTGCGCTCTCCACCCAACTCTCTTGGTGTCTTTTTGTAAGAGATAATACGCGGAAACGAATACACTTCCTTCAGGTGAGGGTTTCGTTAAGGTTTGTAACAAGATTGACGTTTGTCTTATTTTGTAAGACTAAAACTTTGTAAAACAAAACGACAAATAAGGTCATATGAATAGCGTTTGTTTGATAATTTTGTTGTGCTATCTGGTGTCACCTAACTTTTGTAGAATGGATATTCATTAGGTCACTACTGATCAATAGCAGTAATATACCGATTGAAATCTGCAAACTGATCTTAAAAAATCGTTTTCTTCCCAACCACTACATTAATATGTCTTTATGTTGACCCATCCGGGCCTTCATGAGAAGTCAGAGATATAAATGGTTGATTTCGCTCATCTTTATCCGGAGGTACAGATTTACAAGTGATTCACTGGGTTTATGCAACGCAGTTCAGTAGAATCAAATAGACATTAGTATTCCGAGTAAATAGTTTAAATCATTAACGTTAGTTTGTGTATACGGCACTCATCTTCACTTCAAAGGCAATGTATATAGAAAGAAAGTTGTGACAGTCGTGATGACTCCACGTGGCCCGTTATATCAAGACATGTACACAGCCACCATGAAGGTTAAACAGTTACGAGCCGCAGCTTCCCAAATCTTGTTCTATATCGGCCATGTAGACCACAGATTCGACGTGGTCAAAGAAGTTATTGATACCTAGGTTCTTCTGCTTAAATCGCATAGGGCAAGCCATAGTGTTCTGTCTGGATACCAAATTAAAAGGCAAGTTATCTTTCCTTTGTGCAGAAATGTACCGCAAAATGTGCCGATCCATCGAAGAATCCATTCATAAGAACAAGACTTAGAAGAGATAGCACACTCACTTTCTGAGCTTTGTTCCACTGCGGCAGAAACAAAACGTGCTGTTCTGCCTCACCGATAAAGAAGTGCATGTCAGGCATTATACCCAAAGAATTATAAAAGGTTCGGGGGGTGTTGAGTTAGAAAGGCCGTCCAGACAGACTTACTAAACAAGAACGTGAAATTGAAATATACTTTACGAGTGGTGAAGACAGTAAGAAGGAAGCCAATTTTCATGGATTCGGCATTCAAATGAAGTGCACCTGGCAAACTGTTCAACCGCAGTTTGACATTGTTTGTTTTACCGACTTCTAGGTTTTCCCTGAAAAGGGTGAAAACAGACTTTAAGCACTCTTGACGCTCATTCGGCTACATGCAGCTCCACAATACTGCTACAAAAGCACCCACAATAACGTCTCCTAAAATTTACGAGGCTAACCATAAAACCGGTGAGAGGCCAAACATTATACTGAAAGTGTTATATCTAGCCTCAACAATACAACCCACTTCTTAAGATCACAACGAAATTTGTAAAGTGCAGCAGTGGTTTCGAGTATGTCTACGAAAGTATGTTGTAATCTTCTCAGTTGGATACCGTTGAAGACGTGATAGGACATTGTGTCATTTCAGTAAGTCAGTTCAATGAATTCGTTATATGCTCATCTTGATAGGCGAGTTCACGATTAGAAGCGTCTATCTTGAGCGTTCTTCACTTCATAAACTGCTCTACATGGATGTTTGATCTCCCTTTTTCTTCCCATTTATATGCCGGATAACCTTCTGGGAGATTCACTGGAAATTTCGAAAATCTTGCGATGGATTTTCCATCAGATAGTAACCCAACTAACATTGAGTACGTGGACAACATTGTTTTATTTATTCTTTTTTCAGATAACATACACATTACGCTACACGGGTCATCTCATCAACTTTTGCTATCGCTGTTAAGGTGTGCAAAAGGAAGATCAGAGTATGCAGTGCGTACTTAAATCTCCTCCAATTTTGGCTTCGCAAAACATCTGATCATCGACTGAAGACTGGGGTTACAATCCATGTGTGCGCCCAGTTTTGCTCTCTTGTTTAGAAGTATGATCCATTTGTGCGAGAGGTTCATCTGGAATCTAGGCCTTAGACTATCTTGTCACTGCCGGCAGGCCAATTTCAATCGGGCTGAGGTTGTATGCAACCTGGCAGTCACTCGGCCAATATTTGGAAAACGTGCAAGTTCGGGATTGATGACCAAGGTAATGCACAGTCTTTGCAATTTGGCCACCTACACCGCACTGGGCGTTGCTCTTTGTGATTGATAACCGTAATAAAAATTGCCAAACGATGAGCTGATGACGCGGTCACAGGTTTTGAAAACTTTGACCTACCGCTCAACACGGTAAATGAACACTGTATACTTAATTGGAGAGTTCGTGGCAACCTAAAAAACTGGCTCAAAACATTGTCTTACATAGCTACGTGCCGCAGTCAGCGTGAAACATGTATCCGTGAAGCTGTTGACTTTCATGTTTCTTTACCGCTTTTTATTCTACGCCCTTTTCATTCTTCTGGTAGTGGTACTTGTTTATTACTCAAATACGGTGTAGTCTACTACTGAAACCAATGGCAGCTTGAGTCATAGGACCCAAGCATAAGGCTTTGAGCTGGAAATGATGGTAATGATGATGCATAATAAACAACATCTTCTTCATCTCTGACGCCCTTCGTGTTTTAAAGTTGATGTTTGGTAGATAGATTATCAGCAATGAACCACTATGTTAAATGGTTCAAATTATTAACAAAACTGTTGCCATAAACTCAGCTTGATTAACTTGCGTTTTTGCGTGTGGTTGCTCAACTGTCAACAAAACTTTTCACAAAGCATAAGAATGCTTTGTGCCCGGAAGGCCTGTCAATATTTGCTATACAGAATGTAAGAACTGCGTGTACATTATAGACAGAATTGGGTTCATGTGACCTTCCTGTTTAGTAAACAGTGCGTGTTTACTGCCAGATTCAATCACAGATGAAAATTTTACCCATACCTATTGAAAGTTCATAAAATTCAGCATGGCCGTTACAGTCAAATATTTCGATAATCCCATCTGAACATGCATCATTGTTTTGGATGCCAAAGAATATTTATAAATACCTAAAAGTCGACTCGATTTGCATCTTATTATTGGACAAACCGGGAGTACTTTTCTTTTTATCAAGAAAAGAACTTCTTGATTCTAGCAAATGCGACTAATCAAACCAGGAGCTGTTCTGAAACTCACATGCTCTGAATCCCAAGTGAATAACCGCAGTTCTGTGATTACAATGTAAGTGCCGTAGAATTATTTCGGAAAAGACCCTCAAAATCAAGTTTGAATGATCATATTTGAATGACGGTACGTGTAGATCTAAACAGAAAGTCGAACACTTTCTCCCTGCTTCTGATGCTAACATGTTTGCAGTTGTTCCGTAAATTTTTTATTACGCATGATTGGCTCATTTCGTCTAAGCGATTAAACGTGTTAATTTACAATTCTGTTTTAACAAACTACACTGCACAAATGTGATGGACTAAGCAGTTCAGAACAGCAGCATGGTACAAATTTAAAATGTCGATACTCGTATTTTTGAGATAATGCAGCCTCCAAACCAAACTGTTAATTAAATTGTGACTGGACAACTATTGCACTCGTCATAAGTTTCTGTAAACACAGTGAAATGATGATCATTTTGAGTCTTCACTGCGTTGAATTTTTGAGGAAGGTGACGCATACATGAGTACATATAATCTGCAAGGTACTGCATTCAGGAATGTCGGTGTGTCTGAAAGAATGTATGCGGTAGGAAGATATTTTGCTGCATAATTTCACTTAGTCGGTAAACGGATATTATCATGCTACGAGCTGCAATCACCCAGGTTCATTATCGAACGTTTCCGAGTTTTACTTACTTCCTTGTTGAGTTATTCCACCGTACATATGTTTCAACTGCGGTTTCTGTCACTTATTTATAATTCGGTTGTGTTTTTTTATTGCCGTCTACTCTAAAACACATTTACAACGAAGTAACGAAGTAAATTTTGAAAATTGTCCTCACAGCATTTTTAATATTCAACAACCACTGAAACATCTTTTATTCAGTGCCTAAAGAATTTACAAAATTCCGAGAATTACATTCCTTCACCATCAAAAACTTAACCTCAACTTGGAATATCTTTTTATCGTTGTCCTACTTTTCCCCTATTTCAGCCCAAACCGGATTGATCGTAAGAAAGTGAAGGTTGTGTTACGCATCCGTCATAACTAGTTGATGGCCACAGAATGAAAAAAACGTTGACATTTTAAGTATTCATCAAGGGTAGAATTAAGTGTTGACTGTCTCGTATCGTCGGTATGAATGTAATGCGTATCCAGTTTCAATCGGTCATAAGCCGCCCAAAGCTTTTACCTGGACTAACACGAGAGGAAACCGTATGACATGGGTTTGTTTACTGATTGGCCTGATATCATATATCAGTGAAGAGTAATATAGACAGCATAGGTGTAGCCACATGGTTGGTGACACATCAAGAACGGTTTAACGATAACTGCACTCTTGGAGCAAACGTCGCAGTTACTTGACAAGTTTCGCCCCATGCTTTGTTCCTTCTGAGTACACTCAATGACTGTAGAAGTCACAATAGTTTGGCCATATTTAGTTCTCTTTCATACAAGCAAAAAGAACGGTAATAATCCCCGGGGCACATTCAGAGATTTTACATTCTCTTACGTGAAATTCTTCCACAGATTCACGTACGTCGGTTGCACTATTCTACCGTTTTACAGATTCCAAAGTCAGCTAACAATACTACTCAAATCTTGTGTAATCAATTGTACAGAGCCGGTAATCACCAATGTTATATCACTTAAGCTTAAGTAATTCCTTGAATATTGTTGATTACTTCCTTATACAGTAATCCGTTTTTCTTCGCCAAAATGTTAGTAGCGTGCCTTTCAATCAATCAAATAGGTTCAGTGCAATAATCTTTTTAAGCGCTATTTACTGAGTAGTGTTCCACCATATTCTCGAATTATATTATTGTTATAATATTATCAGATATATATATCATTGTGTATGACTTAACTACTAACTGGTTTTGTTATCTCGATTTATATTCTATTGAGGTGTATAAAAATTAACTTTCTGGTTTAACGCCTTTGACGTAGATGAACCTTTAATCTGTTACTGTGAAAAAAACTTCATGAAGTACATTGGGTTACGTTTGTCATGCTTCACATCAGGTTAGTAGATTGGCTTCCGCTCCGTAACTTTCCTGGGTAGATGGTTAAAAGTAGCAATAGAACTGTTGAAATATTTAATTGTTCTACTTAATCACAGTCTAACTGAGCATACGAACAATCGGACTCATGCTGCTGTCTAATGCTTGAAGATATTATGTCAGACTGCTGTACTTTACTTCAGTACCTATGAAACTGAGTCGTACATCAAATTTGAAAAATGAACAGATTTTTTCTATGAATTAGCTCACGTTGAGAGACCTTAAATAGGTGCTATATTCAGAATATTTTAGCGTTTCTGTGAACCACACCATAAAGCACTTAACGCAAATGCACAACCGACTTAACCGTCACCTTGCAAATCTTTAAATAAAATTTTTCTTCTCTTACACCTAAATTTGAGCATCCACATTAGCCTACTTAGCTGACGAATTACACAAGTTTCACTTTGTACATGCAGGTCATCCAAATACATACAAATTTTCAAGTTGACCAGTACTCACATTTGATCACAGCCTTCGCATTCAGATAGACTTTCCAGGCAGCCTCTTTCAAAAGAAGCACTAAACTAGAATTTAGCTCTCATTAGAGCTCGTCAGTAGTACACATGCTCGCCACGACCGAGATTTAAACTCCGGCCACGCTTTTCATGAGGTAACGGTGTTGAATACTACGCCAAATTCACCGCTACTTAACAGTAATACATAAAATGTGCTTCGCGTAACAGCAGTCGCAGTGCACGCCAGTTTCAGAAGGTTATAAACCGCAAATCAGTAATCCACGGAATATTTATGTTCCTCACACCTAAGTCCGAACCACTGACTGTTCGTGAAGTTTCTCGGTGCTTATGAAACTAAGTCATGTACAATGCGCACTCAGGCAGTTATACAAAACCAAAAAATTTGGGAATTTTATGTGGTCTGCTCAAGTGGTACATTCTAGTAACAAAACGTTTTCCTTAGTGTGTCTCACAATTGCGACGAAATTCACGTTCATTTGTTTACAGCTTTTACGTACTAATCGGATCTTTTCTTAAGTCTAGAAGCGGCGTTGATTGGTTGCTTTCATCTGAGTCGAAAACACAGAACAGCGCTGTTGGTCGCACTGTGTGACTGTAATTTTCGAAAAGGTTTACGATAAATAGAGTAAAAACCGACTGCATAAACCGTAAGGCTGCGGTTGAATGATGAAGGAAAGACTTAATGGGTTGGTAGTTACCAACTTGTCTGAATTTCTTTGGTTGTTTAGTAAAGTTAGTGGAAGTCTGCGATCCCACTTCACTTCACTGGTTTGGCTTGGGCAAGCAAGAACCACGATGCTCATGTTTATAGCTTGCAAACCAATCTGTAATTATGTCCACTGTCGTTTTATTTGGATTTTGTCCGACATTAGTTCACATGAAATGGACTACTGCCTGTAACGGTTCCTTTAGAGGGCAATCCAATGTAAATCAAAACAGTGAATCGCAATGTATTTGACAAACAATCCGATTAACACAGCCTTAACTGAAATGCAAGCCATTTCACCCTAAAACTAACTACGCGTGTGAATAGTTTGTTACGTTTTACTTTACGACGAACTGTTGTAACATGTAGTTGGGATGAATATATCTGAGTAACAGATAAAATTCGCTTGGTTTATGACCTTTTACGTTCAAATATATATGGTTACCGCAATATGTCTACTTTGATCGCGACGTCATTTCAACAAGGTTGGTGATAAAGCCATTTGTCTTTGAGACAGCGTTAGTGAGACAAATGTTTTAAATAACGAACCTACTTTAAGTAGTAACCTAAAATGCCTAACTTGTTCGAGACTCCAACTGGTTCTCAAGAGGTAACGACGCAACTAAAAACGCTTTTTTCTAGGCACTTCTTGGTTTGCCTCAATGATGTGTATAAGTGTTGTTATCGGGTTTTAAATCCAATAATTTTTTATTCCATGTTTATGATGAGATTTTGAACATATTTTGTAGTTCAGACAGTTCCCAATCTTAATCAGATTTTGTGCCATCTCTAAATAACACTGACCGGTGCTGGATTAGACCTAGAAGACGTGAGTATTCTTTACTTCTTTCCATCAGATCTTGCTGTATCCCCGAGGTTCATTAACAAAAGAAAATTCTAGTGAACCATCAGGCTTGCATTAGTGCTGTACGTCATCCACTTCTCAGAAGTTGTCATTCTACGATCAGTGATGGCAGTATGGCGTATCTCCTCAAAACGTTCAACGATGTTTCGGTTTGTATTCACCAAGTGTTTTCCTTTTCACGTCACCAGAGGTATGCGAGTTTTCATCTGCTCCTTAGAATTGCGCGACGCTCCAAAGTGAACCCTTACACATGTTATAGTTGGATTTTTGCATCCTTTGACCATAACTAGTTGTTTGCCTCGTCAGTTGGACTCGACTTTTGGCCTTTTTAAGTTTACTAATAAGCAGTCGACATTTGGTTACCTACAAATTGACCTTCATCCACATTTGATCAGAGCCTTTGCATTCAGATGGACTTTTCAGCCAGCCCCCTTAAAAAAGCACTAGACTATAGTTTCACTCTCATTGGAGCTCGTAAGTAGTGTATATCCTTGCTAGTGCCGGGATGTAAACTACAGCCAGGCTTTTCATGTGGCAGCCGTGTTACGTGCTGCGCCATTGACCTCACATCAGACACGACCGAATTACGTGTCGGAATTTTGCATCTTCCTTTTCTGGAATATATTAAGACTTTTATTACCTATTTGGCAGCCAATTCCCAAAACTGCTGGTAGCCAAGTGCTGACGTGGAACATGTGCACCAAATTCGTTGCACACGTTGTTGATTGCAGTAAATTAATATAGGAGACTTAGCCAGTTCAAAAACGCCTTGTGCACTTTCATCAATGAACGTAATACGATGGAACTGACTTTGTGTCCTGCGAGTATTTGTTCTTTCGTGTTATTTCGACTGTTCCGTAAAAATGGAACCAACGCAATGTGATCACTGCATCAGAACGCAGGAATCCTCACCTGATCTTTAGTAAATCAAGCACCTATGACCAATTTTCAACTGTAATAACATGGAAAAGAATTTTTTCGCGAATCTCTTACCTGAGCCGCACGACCTATAGACGATCAGCGGGAGTTTGATGTTCCAAAGTTGCACTGACCATCCGAGTGGCCCTCATTGGAAAGCATCGGCAAGATATGAAGACTTATATGACGTGTTTCCTGGAAATACGTTAAGTAATTAAAGCGTTATGTCCACTACCTTGAAATGTAACTTACAACTCTGTCTGGCATTGCACCCTACTGCTTCAGAGGGTTTTATTCATTCAATGGGATGCCTGTAGAGCGTAACCCACCAAATAATTAAACCGGCGGAGGTTGAGGACTAACTCCTTCAGCTGTAATATGTGTCACCCATTCAACAGACACGTGCATAGGAAAACATTGACTTTCTCTTTTAAACAGAGTGTAATTTTATAGAGTCATCAAGTACAATCATCTGATGGCTCCGTAAAACCACATACACCTGTAAACGCATTTATCGGCTAAACGACCGCTAATCGTTCATCGTTTGAAGATCTTTCTGAAATTGTTTTGCGCTCACGATATAATGCATAGTCAGATAAAATAACTCACTTGAAACAATATCGCAGTGGAATGAAAATATGGGTAGGCTTTTGGAATCAATGGAGTGTCTTGCCAAACTAACATTGTAAGTTGTCCTTTTTGAGGCCGACGTGTGTCTTTGACTGCTGTCAGAATAGTTGCGAACATCACCATAAGGTCTGCAATAGCTAAAGAAATTAGGTAGATGTTTGTGGTTGGACTGCCAATAGCTCTTCTTGTAAGTACGATTAGTGATAAAATATTTCCTATTGCACCGAAACAGCATATACACATGGTGCACACTCCCATAAGATAATAGCTTATCGCATCTCTGTCAATTGATGTCACATTATTGTTAGGCTCGATTCTAGAATAATCCAACGAATATCCGGTCGAGTTGTCCGGGCCAATCGAGTCGGGAATTAAGGGCAGTCCCTTATAGATATCACTTGTAAGCATTATATCCTTCAGAACTGCACTCCGTCTGTGTTTATCAGCATATCCAACCAACAGATATCGATTAACTATCAAGCGTTTTCTTTTGTAAAGCCATAATTTCACATCAGCTCACAAATCCTCGAAATCTCGTTTTATTTTTGATTCGATGCCATTTCTAAATGACCTTGAAAGAATACTAAAAACTGATTAGATTTATCCTTTCTAAACAGGCAGTGCAGCATTTGCGAAGACGCCATTCCCAAAGTTATGTCGATATGCCTTTCTGTTTTTTGGTGGTCCTCAATCCTCCTACAAGTTCATTTCTGAGTGGACGTTAGATGGAAACTCGCTTCCATCAGCCAAGTAAACCGCTGAAAAAATGAATGCGTGTTACCTGGGTGCGTGTTGAATACGACAGTCATCATGTGAGTACCGTAGCCGAGAAGCACCGTGTTGTTGTGTGGTAGAGCGAAATAAGCACAAGTCCACATCCACTTCTGATGGACTTGAGAGAAATGAGCAATAATGACATTAACTGGAACAAGAAGGACAGATGTTAATTTCGATGAAAAGGAATTATCTTGGCAGAGTATTGCGTCATCGGATAGTGCAACATAGCCGGACCTGATGTGGCGCGGTCCGGTAAAAATTACACGACAGTTCAAACTTAAACATTGGGAATAGCATAGACACATACACACCGAGAGTTGTGTGTTCTAAGAGAAGCGCACCATCCGTATTAGCCATCTTTGTAACAGCCAGTGATGTGGTGGGTATGCCCTTACTTGAGTCGTTTCTACCGTACCTCCTCTTGGTGGGTTGAAATGATTTCTTACTATGTTCTCTTCTAATCTGGAGTGTAACCAAAGGTTCCGTGGATGGAAAACTGTAAACTGCCCTCCAGTGGCTCAGAACGCGAAGGCGGTTTGAAGGTCGTCGATTTTGGGCCAACAACCGTGAGCGAAGCATCCCACGGGGACGCTCACATACACTCAGGCTACGGGGAAGCGAGTACTACTCTCCAGAAAGACTCTCGAGCCTCTGCCGTCGTCTGTACACCCCCCGTCGCTACAGGGATCACTTCCTCATGCTTTTCTTCCTGCTCTTTGCTCTTTTTTCGTACCCAGACAAGTGTATATTACTTGTCTCGGATTTTCAAACAATCTACCAGAAATCAGACGGCTGGTCCACGGCACTAGCCCTCACATTTTTGCTTTCACGGGCACCTGGCTTTCTGCAGATACCAGTGATAATAAACTACATGTTCCTGTGTACTCACTGTACCAAACGGACTATCCTTGTAGACACATAAAGTGCTATGCTGTCTTTTTGGTCCAATGTCCTTGCTGCCTATCATCATTAGGGAATTTGCTTATCCAGAAAAGCGCGGCACACTATGGTTCAAACTTCAGTTTCGTACTCGTGACACGTTCCCTATACGCGTTATTCAACGTTTATCGCCATGCGACGTACCTGATGACAAGGTTATTCTTGCCCCACGGGCCGTCTTTCGTCTACACAGCGTTTCTCTCATCTCCATATTATGGGTTAATTCAACGCACCCAAACTCGATTGGGCAGCTGCCTCTCATGAAGTCTTTGATTACAGATTTTCGGAATCCTTAGCAGTGTTTATTTATGAGGAAGCCTGTGCGCAACATTCCGAACAACATACAGGGTATCGCCCAGGACAGTTACCTCCCTTGTTTGAACTGGTTATCAATGATGAAGCCAGCTTAGTGGACATATCGTTCATTCAGCCACCGCCAGACATACCGTCCACTAGTAATTAGTGTCCGGTGTTGTCTATCACCGGCCGCAAGGCGCTGCGAAAAAGACCTTATGCCGAAATTCCCATAAAGCGAAATTTAACGCATTAGAAGTATTTTTAAACACACCCTTCGAACTCGGGCAACCATTGTTTAAAAGTTGGCACCCACGAAGTTGATGTAGCATTTGTTGCTCATAAACTATGAGAGTTGACCTCTCACTCACTACTCCTGCGGAACATAAGCCGACTTCTTGTTCACTCTTTAAACAGAAACTAAGGGGAGAGCCGGAGGATCTGAAAGCCTTTTGCTCTGTTATAAACAGGCACGAGCCGGAAACCTTCAATATCCACTCACGACGACTGATTTCTCTGTCTTCTGTGCTTACAGTCTCTTGTTTAATATCATTCCTTATAGTCCATTAAGACGGACGCAATCCAACCCCGGATCCTCTAGGGGGCGGTCCGTTTTGGCGGTGCCCCGGCACAATCTGTCTAAACACAAACTTTGGACCAGCACCTCCCAAATATCATGGAAAGAGACCACCGACAGGCTCATATTCAGAGAAAAATCAACATCCTCTTGATACTTATTGGCCGATCAGCCTCACCCTAATCCCACGCAAGATTATGGGGCTTTTGTCAAAACGTGTCGTCATTAAGTATTTCTTCCCGAATGGTTTTTGCTCTTCTATTTAGAGTGGCTTACTTCTCACCCAGTCACGAATGACCGACATGTTTACCTTCATGACTGAGCCCAGTGACAATTGCCATACCTCCCATGCTATCTTCCTCGGCCTTTCCAAAGCCTTTGATCGTGCCCCACACGGCCTTCTTGTGCATAAACTGGAAGCTTATGCCATTTAAAAAGAAGTTTTCCTCCCGATTTCTCGCTCTATTCGTAACGGAACCTTTAATATGTAAACCGGGTCAGACCTTTCTCACAATTCCATGAGTTCTGTTTGAGTTCCTCAAGGGTCCCTACATGGTCCGTTGCTGTTTCTGAGGCATATATCAATGAATTCTCCGACCTTATTTCTAGCACCGATCTACTTTACGCTGACGATTCGACAACGCGAGCAGTTTGCAATCCTAACGCGTTACAGTTTGACCTTGATCGTACTAAGTGCTGGTCGGATGAACGGAAACTCCCTCTAGAGGACGGCTAGTGTGCACACATGTCGCTCCGTAGACACCGGAGATGTACTCGTGTTATAGAGCGCTCAGCGTGTGCCAGACATCGCAAAGGTTGATCTGAAGAAAAACCTAGGAAGTTGGCTGTGGTCTGGCTTATCTTTCTCTCATCACCACCGGATATCCGCTGTGATCGAGTGGGGAACTCTTGGAATGTTACGGTCAATCCCCGCATAGATAGACAAGCCATTCAGACGCTTCACGAGGTCTAGGTGAGATCACGACTAAAGTGTGCTGATCCAGTCACGTACACCGGCTTGAAGAAGGATATACTTGCCAATGAATGTGTTCACTGAGTAGACCCCAAAGTGGTCACTGGCTTGCACCACTTTTCTGCAACCCGCTTTTAAATTCATGGTCTTTATACGTTTAGGTTTCGAAAACGCCACAGTGACTTAATCTCTGCACAATTTTTCTTCGGTGTAACTGATGAAAAACGAAGGGGTCATAACAGTAAGCCTAACAAGCTTTGACATCAGATATTCCTCAGACAATGGTTTTCTTACAGGGTTGCCAACCACTGAAACGGCCTACCACCAGAGGTTGTGTAGTAGCCTAATAAGTCAAACGATAAAAGTGACCAAACGTGATAGCACCAGAGAAGGGGCGTAACGGCAACGGATGAGTGCGAAAGTGTGCGTACAAATAAAACCGAAGACGTAATAGTGAAAGTGGAACGACTTACTGATAAGTCAGGATCCGCTGAATTGAATAGGACATCACGCAAGAAAAGAACAGCAACAGAGGGTAAGCTCGGAGGAAGACCGATAGAAGATTGCATACGCAGCGTAAGCTGACGAACGCTGAGTTTCCGTAGATCAACGGATACGCGGAGCTAAAATATTTCGCCGCACAATTACTTCACCAGGTCAGAAATCCACACAAAAAAGAAGGCAGAGAGGGTTCGTGGTAACCTCCATTTATTATTGCTCTCAATCCGTTCGAAAGAATAAAGGTGAGGCTACCGAGCATATAAAGTCAACAAAACGATATATATAAAGCTCACAGGAATGAACTGCAAAGTGTGACCATGAACTGCGGATACTACAATTGTTAGCTGCTTTTCTATGGACCGTTTCAGAGTGTTATCGGATCCTCACTTACCTAAGATATTATTAGATTTTTATTTCACCAGATTATTAGCGCTCTCCGTAACCTCCGAGTGTCGTGCTACACACTCTTTTCGATGGCTGCTTTTCAGGTCAAATCGCTGAATCGCTGAATTGGCGCGTCAAATGTAAAGATGGCCTTGACTGTCAAGTTTCGCCTTCCGTGTGCGTTCCGTAGTTTAACACCTATCCAGGCTCGCAGCATCAGCCTGTGCAGACAAATTAATACGTATAAAATAGTCGGGAAACCAGCGGAGGAGGAAACTTTGCAAACTGGCCTTGATTTTGTCACAAGGGGTTTGCTTATGACGGAAATTGCTAAGGGTAAGCTTCACTCCACTCTTTCCGAATTTTCAGGATTTGCACTAACTCTCGGAATGATCTTTAAAGAACCCGCGACCATTAACTATCCTTTCGAGAAGGGCCCACTCAGCCCTAGGTTTCGCGGAGAACACGCGCTTCGCCGCTATCCGAGCGGTGAGGAGAGATGTATCGCTTGCAAGCTATGCGAAGCAATATGTCCAGCACAGGCTATTACTATCGAAGCGGAACCCAGAGCCGATGGTAGTAGGCGTACTACTCGATATGATATTGACATGACGAAATGCATATATTGTGGATTTTGCCAGGAGGCCTGTCCAGTTGATGCCATCGTTGAGGTAGGATTTTCTGTTTTTCGGTCAACTTTAGTTATATCATCCTCGAGGTGAATACTTCGATCCATATTTCAGCTGTCGGTTACATCCGGCTGTTGATGACCTGGTGTTAGTCTATGCGTCGTGCTTGTTCATCATTTCGTTTATGTTAAACTGGAAATATTTTTTACAGCAACTGTGCGAAACAGCTCTTTGCACCGTTTTTATTACAACCAGGTGTTCGTTTTGTCTAAACACTTGTTGCTGGGCTGTTTATGACGCACTATAAGACCTTGTAATATATCACAAACTGCCCAGCTACAAGTGTTTAGACAAAATAGACACTACTTTGGCATAAAAACAGCACAGAAGGCCCGAAGCTCGAGTTACAGACTGGTATGTTTAACGCATCACTAGTTATGGCCACATTATCGGAAGAGTGAAGGGTGGTTGTAATTACCCTCTGTACATAAGAGTCTTAACGGAAAGGGTCCCAATATTTATTCGCGTGTCAATCTTACGTCTACTTTGCAAAAGTTAACGGGAAAGATAGCGACGAGACTTCTCGGTAGTTTCAGTGTTGGAGGCCCAGAGTACCCGGATACAGTCGGTTTGTCTTATGCATTATCAAGCGTGCGTCTGTCGACCTGGAAGGCAGTCATGGAGAACAATATGTGGCACCGCCGCTGGAGATTACGGCAAGTGGTAAAGAAAAATTAGGATCACGAGTGTAACTATGTTTTCGTCATCATCTTCACAACGACCCTGAGCTTGATCAGAAGTTGCTGTGGTTCCGGTCGCCGCTCATCCTAACAGTGACCTAGGGTATCCTAGAAGACGTTACTAAAAAGGTCATAAATTAATAACAAAAGGCTGAACAACAACCATAAGCAATGTGAATGCTATACTTGGTGCCCTCCCTCTCTGAGTCAGACCTGGTCT
>QNGE01000273.1:321936-338747 GCA_008508345.1 Paragonimus westermani | reverse complement strand
TTCTATCAAGACACGGCTCATCGAGTATAGTTGCAGAATACTGCTCCCTCAAGTAAATTAAACATCCACCGCCACGTCCTGCATCCCGATTTTTTCGGAACATATGATAACCTATAACATTTAGTTGTGTGTTTGAAGTCTCAAGGGTACACCAAGCTTCAGTGACGAAGGATCTAAAAATCGGCATCTTATTGACCAGTGAGCGTGCATTCAAAAGCAATAAACTTATTGCATTTTCCTTACTCGACGTCATTTTTAGACCTTTGAAAATGTCCGAAGTAGAAGGGTCTTTGTGATTCAGAGACTTTAGTGACGTCCCTTGGTCTGATGCGGTTATGGTGAGCGCATCGATCACTAATGGGATATCCTCTGCGTCTGTGTGCATGACAGAAAATTTTGCAAAAGTATCAGTAAGGTGAATTGGGGCAATGGGGGTATGCGAGGTGGACTGGGCAGAGGAGGTTTGAGCGGTGTGTGACGCAATGAAAAGGGTATGTTTGATTTGGGTTGATCACATCTACATGCACGTTGTTTGCGAAGGGATCACGGTATGCGTTTATGTGAGCATTAATACTGTGGGGGCTGTTTGAATTAAAGGGGGCGTTAAGCATGGGATTAGCAGCTCTGGTGGGAATAGTGGGGTTCTGGTTCAATCTCGCTTTAGAAGGCATGTCGCGTGATATATAACTATTGTTGGGAAGAGGCTGAGGTTAAGGGGTTGGTAATAGATACATCCTTTGTCTCCCTGGGTGTGGGTATGGGTTCACATGCTTATTTTTTCCTTGTATTGCGGAGGAGGTAAGCACGGATGACTCGTAGGAGGGTTTATTGAAGCCAGTGCTCCACTGATGGCCGGTTGTTGGGTTCCTTTGGAATGAATTTAAAGTTGGAGTGCCGGCGTGTGTCTGACTGGTAGGTGGTCTGAGCATTACTTCGTCTGATCTAGGTACCGCGTTGATAGGCTGAGATTTAGACGTCCCATTTGGTTCAATATAGGCACACTCATTTACATGCTGTTGTTTCGAAGTTGACTCCTCGACGGGGGTTTCCGGTTTGTAATGCAGAATGCTGGAGCTGTCAAGATCTACTGTTAAGTTAATCAAGTCGGCTAGTACGATATCCTCTGTTGTGTCGTCGGTGTTTTTAAGAGGGACAGTGGCAGGCTCAGGTGTGACGCAACAGGACGAAGCCACACAGAGTGAAGCTACACACTCATCAGGACCCGATTCATTACCCTCGGACATTGTCGCACATTATTTGAACGTGTCCTGAACCACACGCCTGGAGGTGACAGCGTTGCGCAGTAAGCGATGTTGACATTCCCTCTTAAGCGGCGTCCTATCCTGCATAATCCTTATCAGTTTAAGAGAGGTTTTGGACTTGATGAGGTCCTGACATTGGATGAACTGTCCTCAGTTGTTTCGCTCTGGAATTGGAACAAAAGCGGGCAGCAAATCTTTTGAGTCTTGTTGAGAAGACGAATGCATGTATAAGATGTCGGCTCTACATTGGTAATTCTCGTTAGTAGCTCCTAATGCCATCGAGGTGAAGCTTATCTGGCACGTTGAATACGATGGCATTAAATGTGCAACGTATCCGTTTTGTGATTTCTGTTGTCACCGTGTTGGGAAACATACTTGCGCTCTCTAAGTTATCCATCTTGGGGCTTTCCGCCACCTTGAAGATGTCCCTGCTAGCACACATTAGGGATTATGTAGGGATAATTTACGGCAGTTTCGGGATGAAATACGCTCGGCATTTGATTGGTGTTAGGTTTAGGGGTGAAGCACGTCAATCTTGGGATAAAATACGGCTGCGTTTTCATGACCAATGAGGGATCAACAAGAATGAACCTGAATAAAATGTTGAGTGATCAATTTCGTTATCATTACTTGTCTCCATAAATGTATTCATGTGAGAACCGAGGAGGAAAACTTTCGAATATACGAAATCACTCATTGTACGCATACTCGTTTTTTGTTTAGCTACACCTTAACGCACAACGCACTCAATTTCATTATAATCGAATTTCATTTGGTTTATCTTGGCAGGTTCTTACGTTCGCTACCATAACGTTGCTCCGTTTGAAGATGTCTAACAATCAACAACGTGAATAAAGTGTGAGTTCATATTAACGGATGTATATTGCTTCCAGTGGGTATGGAATTACTGATTAGTCGTTCCAATGCTTAGCATCATGTCCGCCGTGCCGTGGAAAGTTTCCACGCTAGCATTTACAACGCTGGGCTGGAACTTGTCGAGTGCAATGCGTTTAGTTTGTTGGAAGGTGTTTGCAATTATTTAATTTACGTGGCCCACAATGTTAGATGTTCCCGAGCAAGCAGAACACTGTGAATTGTTGCAGTAAACCCGTGATGCTGAGGATGCCCAGTCTGTGTTGTCGAACACTCTGACAAGTCCAAAGCCCCCTTGCGCAGCGTCAACATAGGACAACCGCATTATTCTACGTTTGCTGTTCTAGATGGATTATTTGCATGGGTTGAGTACCCCCTCCGCACGGCAACTTGTTCGTCGGTGCATGAGAGAAGCCATAGGCACCGAAGTGGCATTGCACATGACTTTTGCGGGTGGAAAAAAGAAGATAGCATACAAGGATTCCACGTTGCGACACGCCCTCAAAGGTGAGTGTGAAAGTTATATAAGTCCCGGATAAACGCAGAAGTGCTATTGTCGGAGCCTCGCTACTCAAAGACAAAGAGGGAAGACGTGAGCACTTAGATGAATATTTGGTTTCACACGTCCGAGACAGAGGTGGAGTAGGAAGAACAAGAACAGAGAAAAAGCAGGTAGAGCAAACATGTTACCAGTTACCACGTTGATATTTGTGCATAAAATAGATCGATAAATGGTATAGTGTAATATGATATTGTAAATATGTGTATATAGCCTATGCACAACCCTAGCTGGTGCATGATATTTATGTGTATATATATACGTCATATGTACATACATGTACCGTATATACATACAAGATGGCGCTTACGTGTGCGAACCGAATGCTTTCGAGCTCAACGATGACTGTGAACTCCATAGATCGATGAGTGATATAGTGTGTTTTATTGTAAACCTATGTATATAGCTGAAACCCAACTGAATTTGGCGCACTATATATATATATATACTTATATATCACGCACCACTAAAATGTGTTTAAGCTAAAGTGTGAACCTTTGAGCATTCTTAACCGTGTCCCCGGAGTTCTCTTTTTGTGTCCACGTTGGTGGCAATCGTCATTGTTCATCGCCTTTCATAGTTAGCTTTATTGACGTCTATTTCTCTTCCCTTTATAGAGCGGTGAAATGCCGGAGGACCTGCAAGTTACCCATCCCTCACCCTTTTTGCAATCCTCATTTTTCATTAAATTTTTCGTATTGTTCTCCCTGATTTCTGCTATCATTTTAGGCGTATTCCATAGCCTGCTGTTTGGGCAACATACGACGTTGCATCTGGTGTTGGTTTATTGTGCTGTAGGACCGTTTCCTTATGTAATGCGTTGTGCAACGGCGTTGAGACCTATGAGTTACAGCAAATTACATCCAGTTACGTCGTTTTAGGGATATTTTACGGTGATTCGGGTTAAGTTACTTCGTTTTAGAGATATTTTACGGCTGTGCTACAGTGGACAAAATGGACCAGTGGGATGAAGTTTGCGCTACACATTTAGGGTAATTTCGGGTTCTGTGTCAAAAACGTAATTCATCCCTAACGCATACTCGCATTGGTCAATGTGAAGCATGTTGGGTTTTGTGTTATCTATACCTAATTGTGCTAGCAGGGGTAAGATAGGGAGATAAGATTCTTTTTCAAAAAATCAAATACATCATAGCTTGTTTTTAGTTGGGCAAGTTCAGCCTCCAGTTTAGATACTTTACCAAATAACTCCACCAATACATTGTCCAGGGGATAGAACAGCTCTTGGTTAGAGGAGTATTGATGGGAACTCCCTAGTAGCACGACCGTTCCCTGAGTGTTCCCTGAGCGTTCCCTGAGTGTTCCCTGCCCGTTCCCCGAGTGATCCCTGAGTGTTCTAACTAGACACTTTGGGAACACTCAGGGAACAGTGGGAGAAAAAAATGCGCGCAGCCCCATTAAGCGATCTGATCATATGCCACCAATTATCTGTTTTCCTACGGAGCTCAGTAGCGTCAAACGGAAATCTAATCTCGCACAATAGCGACGACGCAATGTTCCATTTCACGAGAAACGATGTAGAAGGCACATAAATATTCATACGTTATATTAAGCGCAATTTTTACAGCAACATCTGCATAACTGTAACCAGTACGTAATTAAAATCACAGTGCAAAAATTTCGGCAACGAGATCGTCGGCTTCTTTCGATGCACGCAATCTGGCCTTCTGAATCCACCTTTGAATGGTTCCCTTGACATCCGCGTGCGATACGCCGGGGTAAGCTTTCTTCATGATGTATTCTACATTTAACAAGCGATTAGTTTCGGTGATCGAACATACCAACGATGGCTGCAGCCAACGGTGAGGAGGCAATAGAGACGCGATTGTTCACTCCTCCCCAGTTTGTCGTTTTCGCCACTTCATCCGTCAGTAATGTTCTCATAACAGTACGAGTGCATTCACCCATGGATGTGCCGCCGACACTGCTGAGAAAGGTCACCTGCTTACTGTGAATCGGAAAAGTCAAACATACCAGCTGGGTATATATTTCCGCTTCTTCCAGCTTCATATTCAGCAGCTGCATGTCCCCTATGGACTGCATGGGGAATCGCACGGGGAAGTGTGAAGTGGATGACGTACCGGGAGCTGCATGTTGGAATCGCAATGCATTCACTTCCAGCCGTAGGGCATGCAACTCCTCGCGGACTCGGATGTTTTGGAGAACTAAGTTCTCAATTACACCTGGTGAGAAGGTGCATCTTAGTAATGGAAATACTTACCTTTTAACTCTCTAACTTCTTTTGCTGTGTCGTTATTGCGCACTGCCTCACTGTGTGTTGCTGGTGGACTAACGATGGTGGAGCTAAATGCGTACTGACTGACATTTTACTAATAACATACCTGGAAGCAATAGGGCTGGAGAAAGAGGGCAGGTTCTCCAGTGACCCCAATGTCCATCGTGGTTGAGATTGAGAAGCATGCGACATATTCTCCAATTGTGGTGGTGGTGGAGAATAGTCGATATCGACGCTGTACACTGAAGGTTTTCGTTTCTCCTCCACTTCATACGTGAAGTCAGAACGAACAATAGGTTGTCTGCAAATGTGACGTAATGCGAAATCACTGTACCTCTTACGTTTGCCACCGCGATCCATTACATCCGTGGCGTCCGATGATGGTATGTCAGACAACTGCTACAGTATTCGTTGGTACTTGTTAGCCAGTTGCAGGTCATCTAGACAATGTTAGTAAAATCAAAAGCACATACCTGTTGCGCGATGCATCTTGACTTTGTACAGCTTCGAACCAGCGGGTGCTGTTATTCCACTCATGAGCAACTTGTGATGCTTCGTGGATGGCAAACCCGGCCAGAGCGCAAACCCTGGCTGCGTAATCCACGACCTGTGCACTATGCCCACGCTTTCGTCATCGAACTCAACAACCTGATACATCTGAAAATGAAAGTGTTCATTAGCGCAAACATTGTTTTGTTGCTCAAGAAGAAAGAATGCAATTAGGTAAGATTCATTCAACTGCGGAATTTCCAGGTGTGCATGACTGGGTAAAATACATAATTGTCCTTCAATGGTAAAAGCAGTCCTTTACACTGGATACGTTCACGGTCCACCCAGCATGTGGATGTGGATATGCAGGAACACAGAAATATATAGAGTCTGCTGGAAGGCAACATCTTTTCAAAAAAATCGCAACAGGTTGCAAAACGCTGTATGCGAATGCGTCTTCCAGAGAAGCCGGTTATTACTGCGGGTAGTCCATCCACCAACACCACGTTGTTCGGCTTGACGTCACAGTACAATACACCTTCGTGGATGAATCTACCCTGTTTTTTCGCTGCTATCGGAATGAGTGTTGCCTTCGCATCATCCACAATTGCACTGTCATCTTGCAGCTGCACATTCATCCTTTCCGTTATCCGTCGGAAGATCTGCGAAGTGGGCATATTTGGTGATCGTACGAAACCGCGCAAAGTTCTCATGTACGACTCAAATGGGAACGCCGAATAAGAGTCCAGCGGTCCATGCAGTCTGACGTCCGCACACAAGTGGCTGACACAGTGGAAGTTGAACACCAGCTCAGATTCACCGTAGATAGCGGCGAACTGAACCAATGTTTTTCGCAACAACGACTCTACGAAATCCACATAGTGCATACACCACTTTGGACAGCAAAGTATGTATATAGAAACCGAAAAGTTCAGGAAGTTTTCGTAGATTCTGTCATCTACCACTCCTTTCAACACCACAGGGCCAATGTACAACAGGAATTGCCGAAATTCCGTTGCCTTCCAACGGTCGCAGTCCACAGTTGATCGACATTTCCTGGGGAACTCACAAGTCTGGGCTCCCCTCAGTCTCATCAACCTACTATTTATCTGAGTAATCTGCGATGATCCTAGACGGATTTTCCTTTCCGTTGGGCCTGCTCTCCATAAGTTCATCAAACGCTTCATCATTCCAAGGCACACCATGTGCATGTAATCAAGTGGAAAACATGTTATCATGTCCACATTCAACCTTTCAAAGGGTGATTGACCAACGTGGTGTTCTTCCTGACGTCGCGTCCTGAAGTCATTGTTTGTTCGTGAGCGATAATTGCTGGGTGGGAACACCATTTTGCGGTTCACGTACACTCCCGGTGCAGTACATTTTTCGCAACAGTGGTAACCGGTGTGGTTTTTCACCTGTCGGAAAAAGGCTCGGGCTGGTGCATCACCAACTACGCAATCCAAGACGATTTGCACATGGCGGTTATATGTTGACAACAACAAACCATCTTTCAATAAAGTCGACAAGTCTTCTATCACGCTATTCAAATATTCTGCGACATTCACAGGTTTAGAAAGACCGCAGAATAGTCCAACGACGAACACTGGTGTAGAAGGGGATATCAGCCTTCCAAGGATGGGCCACAGTTGTAAACGTGAACTGTTGAAAAGGGTCAAACCATCAATATGCAGCTGAAGTCGCAGAATATTCACGTCTTCCGTCCATCGGCCGCGTACGGCGTTGCTTATGCATTCGGCCAAACCAAAGTGGACGTATTCTCCACCATCGACGAATGTGCACGCACACTCCCGTGGTGTTCCCAAAAGAGTACGGGCATCCAACGGCAGCTGAGGGAATACTTCTCTCAAGTGACTGAGCATAATGCCCACGGCTTTTAAAGATAGGCGGGCCTCTACAGCAATCGCGCGGACAACTTCCGCGGGTGTCCTCTTTCTCTCGTTCGTACCGACGACGTCGTCTGAAATGATGATGGCAGTAGTGTTGATTGAAATTGTCGCATACCTGTATCCAGCGGGATAGAGATAGTCCTTGTCATCACTGCTTGAGTAATCGTCGTAGTGGAAGGCTAAAGAACATAATCAGTGGACTTTGCTTCCGTTAAGGAATCCCCCATGGCACTTTACAAGACCGAAGAAGTGGTTGCAAGGGGACGTTCATCTAGATTTTTCAGTTCACATAGAAACTATCGCTTACCCTGAAAGTGTTGCAAAACTGGAGGAATCCGTTGTTCCTCCCCTGCAACGAAAACCGTGGGTGTATTAACGTTGCCTCCAGGACGCTCGTGCCGCGCTAGTTTGGCCAAACGATAAACGTTTGCACGCGAACAACCCCTCGACCTTTTCGACTCATTAGTGCTCATTTCCCACGTAGCGAATTAAGCAAGATGGCTGAAATTGCTCCTTTGGCGCGGTCACCATTAATGTGAAGTGGTTCGATAAAACAAAATTCTCATGAGTGGCGTAGGTCTGCTCACACGTTTTTGAGTAGCAGAAAAGGTGTGTTTGATTTTTATTACCCTTTACACATGCGAAATGATACACAAAACCTAGACAAAAGGAAGTTTGGTGATTGTTCCAAAAGGAACGGTCAAAGATCACTCAGGGAACGGCTGTGTTCCAGTGTGCTACTAGGGCTACCAGTTTATCTTCACCTCCTTTAAAGACAGCACCCTTGAAAGAGGGCCTTTGCAAGTTTTGGGCTTGGAGCATTTGTTCTTAGGTCGTTCGGTATCTACTTTGAAGCTAGAACAAGTGGTTTTGACACCAGTCGATCTTGTTTGACGACCAGTTTTAGTCATCATAATTTGTTGTATAAGAATATGTTTTAGACAGACGTGGACGTAGATGAAGTGTGAGCAGACTATACGGTAAAAAATTATCAAAACTAGCAATTATGTGAGAAACTTCAAATTAAATACTCACGCGGTAATTACTTGTCCTTTTCGAATTTCGCGCTCTTTAGGTCAAACATGACCTTCGTAAGTCGTGGCCTTTGGCATAGTGGGAGTTTGTGTGGCGAAAGACTCTGTAGATTTGGAAACTATCGTTTATAGGGAGGCGCTCCATTAGGTTCTGCGGCGTGTCTTCCTATCAGCAATATTTCAGGCATCTGCTCGAGGTAAAACTGAATAGTATGCCAGACAAACGGCCAAAATTCTCCTCAGATGTAGGTGCACGAAGTACTCGTCAGAACATTGGATCACACATTAAGTCGCCCACTGACTCTGTGTAGTGCTTACGGCTGATCTCGATTCGGTTACCCATAAGTACTCTGGAACTACCTCTTCAAAACAGTCCCAGAGAAGTATGTGAATCCGTTGAGATTACTGCATACTCAGCATGCAAGCAGGAGGAGGGTTTATGGACAGCTACTCCGGGCGTTTTTCACCTCTAGTGTTGATCGTCTACATTCCAGTTCGCTTTTGTCGGGGACGACATTCCGGAGGGTGCGCTTAAGGAATCCAGTGAGCTCGGTGTCTAGGTTCTTCATCCGAACTGAAGTGTGTGGATGATACCGCCTTACTTAGCACTTCTGTCGTGGACATGCAGACCACGCTGAACAAGATGAGTGATCGGGCTGGTTCATATGAGTCATGCTTTGCACCCTCCATATACAGCGTACTTTTTCGTGACGGGAACATTTCCACTCCTATTTTCTTCATTGTAACCAATCAGATGGAGACTGTGGACAGTTTCACATACAGAGCTGGCACTATATTTTCATAATGCATTATTGCTGATGAGGTAGCGGTATGAATAGCAAAAGTACACAGCACACCCCAGCCAGCTCCTCTGAGGCATCAAAGAAAAACTTGGGTAGTCTACCCGGTACATGCTCATTCCTGAGAGTAACCGTCCTTCGCACTTCTACGGCCTTCCGAAAGTACATAAAACAGGATTACTCATAAGACTTATTGCTGACTACGCCACCAGTCCAACTTAAAATCCATCAGCAGCAGCATCAACCTGTTGCATGTAAAGCTAGTAAGCAACGTTAAAGACTTCTTTGATTTTTTCAACAAACTCTGACACGTGATATTATGTTGTGATGAGACTTTTCTTGGTTTTGATGTGACCTCTATTTACACCAGCGTACCGGTAAAGCATATCATTGACGTTGTTGAAGAGCTATTAGAAAGTGATGGTTATCTTGGTGCACGTAATAATTTGTCACCTTCCAAGTTTGTGTCTGGACTTGACTTTGTTTGCCCTCAACCCTGTTCACACTCAACAAAAAATCGTACAAGCAAACCGTTATTGTAGCCATGGGTTCCCCTGTTGCACCTGCAGTGGCCAATCTCTTCCTCGGATACCTGGAAAAACAAGTGATGAGTAAACTTATCTACCGTTCATTATTTTGATGGCGGTATGTAGATGGCACATTCTTAGTCATGAAACCAACTGCTCGCGACCAATCCGTAGAGTTTTTAAACTTGAAATGCAACGGCATTGCATTCCCATTAGAAGCTGACATCACATCCAATCGGTATAAATCGAGCAGTCATCAAATCACCCGTCAACAGAGCTAGTAATATCTGCACCGATGAGCTCTCCGGAACAAGAGAGATCCCTCAGAGTAAGGAAACGCCAACTGGTAATCGCCATCCGAAAACAGTTGCTGATAGCAGATTTAAGCGTATGTCCACTAAGGAGAAGAACGAAACGATTTGAACTTTCAAGTCTCTTGTGCAAATATCGTATTTTGTGAACAAACATGGAAAGTTCGCTCCATTCTGTTTGAGGGCGTTTTCCGGAAAGTATATCGGTCACATAATACCTCAGAACAACTGGTAACGTATCCTACGAATCCAGTTTCTATGGGCGACCAGACAGACTACGTTTACGACATCATATGCGGTGGTTGTAATGCCAGCTGTATTGCAGAAGTAAGCAGACAGTTGCAAGTACATATTGTCGAACACAAGAGGCACGCAAGATTTCATCTTAAACACACTCACCAACTTGAGCATCTACGGAAAGATTCGGCAATCGTATTACCTGCACTGTCAGAGAATGACAACGTATGTCTTGATCATGCTCGAGTGAATCATAAGGGTCTGCCTTCCTATTCGGAGCAGTGCTGCGCTGAGGTTCCATTAAAACACATTTGCACATAGCATGCTTGTATTAATTGCAATGATAGCAAACCCCTATCTGCAGTGTGGCGGGGATGGATTAACAGCAGCAGACACGGACGCGTCTTATCTACATCTGTCTCACCCCCACTTAATGGGCAAAGGGTTAAAGTAATCCGGTCAGATGCAGCGCAAGTTGACCTAACCATGACAAATTCCATGTGATCTCCGTTTCTTGGCTAATGTGATTTCGCCTAAAACACTCCTAGGCAAGGCCACCCGAGTTGATTGGAACGTAGAGTATTACAACTTGCTCATAACGTTGTGTCATTCTCAATCTGTTTACCAACAACAAGCAAAACATACTACTCACCCTGTTCAACTTTTTTCGCATTAAATTTGGTGCGGGGATGTTACAACTTACTTTTGTCAACCTGCATCATGTGTGGCGTCTAAAAGATGTCCGGTTGTCGCTAAAAACAAGGATAAACAATATCTGTGTACGTTTTGTTTTGCTTAATGCCTAGCAAATGTGGCTTGCTCTCAACGAATATGCTAAGAGACTCCATGTGCTTGACCTCCGTTGTCTGCACCACTTGGCTGCCACTTGTTGAACCGATCGCGCGAGCAATGCAACAGTTTGCCGGAGAATTCTTCGAAACGCTGTAGACGCGTGATCACTTGGTCAACTAATCGCGATGCGCAGCCCGCGATGGCTGGATCACGTACTTCGTTTGCTAGCTGAGTGTTTGCTGTAATGAGTATCATATATTGATGTCACCAAAGGTTATGTAAATCCGCATGGTGGTCAATCGACTTTGTGGTCATCAAGGATGAAACCCCTTACTGCTCCACTGTACAAATTTGGTGAGTGACGCCCGTCTGGCTGAGGTCCTCGTGATCACTTATCGCTGGTTTGAAAGCGCTGTAAGAGACGGCAGTATGTCCCAAGCAATAGCGTACCTGCTTCCATACTGTTTCTGATTCTCTCACCTTGTTTTATTTTATCGTTATTATTACTCTAAAAACTCCATAGTAACGTTCCTTCCTTTACGGTATTTCAACTCTCTGTTGAGGTAAGCGGCGTTTCGAGAACAATATCTTCTGATCAAGCCCACGGTTATGACGTTGACGATAGTACTTGTGGTGCAGAGGAGCTGTTGAATATCTTAAGGAGAACCTTAAGTCGCCGGGACGATTTGGAAGTTGCTTATCACCCGTTAATTTCATTTTTGATGATTCTTGTGAATATGGAAGACTCATTTCCAACCTTTCTGAATGATAACCCGTCAAAGAAGAGCGGGGGATTTTATGCGACTTATCCGGACTTATCCGTGCGTTTGACTCATCTCCATAGGTGTTCGTGACTATATAGGCTCCCCACAGTCATTTCTGGAAGAGCCGTTTTTACATGTGAATATGATGAGGCCGAACTTCAGTGTGGAGTTTGACAGCTTGCAACCCATAAATAGAACGAACAAGCCGCCCTAGGGATGTTGACCAAGTTTGCTGTGAACCGTGGTCTACACCGAACGGTAGCCTTCATGACCAGTTCACCTGTAGCCTTCCCCACATGCCCTGATCCATTGCTTAATGTTGGTGGATCCTTCAAAAAACTGACGGCGGTTTGCTTATAGATGGAGGGTCGCAGGTTGCACTGCGATCTTTAAGTGACAGGCAAAAAGGCGCAATAGGGAGACAAGGGGATTGCAGTTCAAAAAATTGACCCACAGAGCAGGAAAAAACGGCGAATCGCTTGTTCCACTGGTTTAATCTAACATATGTGATGTAACCTAGATTTACTCTTTACAACCTTATGTATGAGTCTATGTTTCAGATAGTTCGGTTGCACTCCGAGGAATGCGTCCACATGCATCTTCAAGAGATTTTGACATTTCTGGATATAAATGGTGTCCGAACATCGTTTAAATAAATCGTTTTTGACAAGGGAAGACGAGAAATTCCAAAATACGGCGAACGGTTGGACAGATTCCAGCACAGGACTACGTTGCTTGCTGGAAACCGTCTAAAAGTTGCAAATCTCGCATTGTTCGGTCGAGACGGAAGTTGATGCGCCAACCCGTCGCAGATTTCCTCGTACAGTGGGCGTTTGCGGCATTGAAAAAAAGAATGCAAACTCAGCGTCATATATGCTTGGGAAACATTCCAGCTACGGCCACGTCAAAAAAATGCATTTCGTAGATTAAATGAAGCCACTTGGGATGGACGGCCTTACCCTATCACGATTATTCTCGATAATTTCCTATGATGTCGAGGATGTACTCCCAACATCTTCGTCTTCAATTACATTCTATAAACCCTATCGGAGCCACGACTGAATTCCTCGTGAGTCACTAGCAGTACGCAAAGACCGATCACTTACAGCCTCGACGCGCTCAATCTCGACCGTTCCTGCAGGCTGATACTCAACGGCATGCCCGAGATCCTCATTAGTGAAAGCCTCGCGGCTTCTAAGCATACTATTCACCAACGGAAATTTGTGCGTAGCAGGCTTTCTTCTATCGCCGAGGGTTGTTCTGCTTGGCACATCCGACGACTACCGTGACCAATACATCAGAACTTTATCCATGTGCTTGTATAATTTAGGACCGCACTATTGGGAGAGGAGCTACTAAAGCCACTCCAGACATATGAAGCAAAAAGAACGCTCCAGTATACGACGTGAAACTCCATCAAAACTGTCCTAGGCGGCAGCGTCTTGGGGATCAGCCAAACGCATCTGTTAAGCTTGTTCACGATCGACATACTGTCGCTCAGTCAGCTACCGTTAGCCAAACAATCTTTCTCAAACTGCTTGCTGACGCCGGGCCCACAGGGTTTGGGCTAACCCCGACGATAGTCAACTCTTAGACGCTACACACCTCTGATAGTGGTGAGTGACACGCGTAGGCGTTGCCAGTTGACAGTGTGTTTACCCCAATGTACCATCCTTGAAGAACAAGCTGTCAGAGCTAAGGGAACTCCTTCGGTCACAGAGACCCATTGCCGAGATATGGCTAACGCCGAAAGTCTCCGATCAAAAGGATGACATCTCGGTTTATCACATCTTGTGTACTGACAGAGTCAACCGAAGAGGAGTAGTAGCGACCCACTTTTCGGATGTCGTTGTTGTCAGTTATGCAGAACACTTACTCGCTGGAGACGCCTAGATACCTCCACCTTTCACTCAATTGACCTCAGCACTGACACTGTGTTTAAACAGCCTTTGGTGTCGGCAAAATGGTCCCAGCCCCTACAAGCAGCCAACCGCCGGACAGCCGCGCTCAGAAACCGAGTGGTTCAGACATTCAAACGTTAAGTTCGTCAATGGAGTGGCGTCTGACGAACAGGAAGTGAAGTTCTGCAATCTCACGCTGGTAACCGGACTAACGCAGAATATGCAAAAACACCCTCGTCACAAACAGGATCAAGATCAACCTCCTCTGGACCTACTCCTCAGTGCCCAGCTATACCTGGTGGACGGTGTTGAGATTGATGCTCATCTAGGCGCTAGCAACAACACAGTTTCCCATTTCGATCTGATCTTCGTCGTTATAACTGACTGGTATCTTTAACCGACCGAGAAACTCGAAATTAGTCCGGAAGCGCTTAGTAGAAACGTTATAGATTCCGAATAGAAAGTTGCCACTCTGGAGCACATTGCGACTCTACACGTGAGAGATTGAAAGGAATGATGAGGGAAGCTGTATCTCTTTTACCCCCAGAGGGATCAAAGGTAAGTTCCAGATGAAACCCTACGTGAGAGTCCCCCACAAAAAAAGAAGGCTCTGTGGAGTGGCCTTCAGGCACCTGTCGGGATGGATGCCAACCACTCGGAGTAAGAACGAATGACGCCGACAGAGCGGACGGTTGTGCTGATGATGAGGACGAAAACTATTCCCTCCTGAACTTGCGTGTCCAGTTCTGAGTAGCATGATTGAACAACAGTGATTGAGGTTAGATTGGTTTTTGTAAGCTAGTATGGTATCTTTTTTCATCAGTTCACACTCTAGCTTCAGCAGATTCGATCTTTGAAGTTCACCATATTAACCCGGGTATCGTAGACCCCTCTTTCGCTCGCAAGTTCTACGCTGAACCTGTTCAATCAAGGAGGCCTCCTCAAAAAAGTAAGAGGGGCTGGGGTAGAACGGATGGGATCGAAGCCTGCCGGGGCTAGGCTACCTAGACTACGGTTGATGAATTTAGAAACACTGTTAGTCATATGTTCCACTAGCCTACAGCTGGTGAAAGAACTTAGATCCTGGGTGGCAATCGACCCCAGGTCTTCCTCCTGTTCGGGTACACAAAAACCTAATATTGCCGAGGTGATACGAGGTTACGCTACCACGACCGAGCCTCAGGGTTTCACATTCGACCACATCTGACGGTATCTTTTTTAACCTAGGCCAGCTGAAAAGCGTGTCGAAATTCGGTTTTAGGCTGGACTAATAGGAGTGGTCACGAATGATCTTCCAGAGCATAGTGTCGTCCGCGTGCAACAGAAGGCCTGAAAATAAAACCCATGGTATGCCACTGATATACAAGATGGAAAACAACGGTCCCGAAATTGACCCTTGCGGCACACCACACGGGGTGTTTAGGATTACTGGGTAAGTGCCGTTAACTCAGGAAGTGAGGATGCGTTCACTCAGACACGCTTGCAAACATCGTAGCCGCTCTCCTTCAGTTATTCACCACTGTGATTTGGAAGGTAATGTCGTCGTCTACCCTGTCAAAGGCCCTCAACAAATCCTGGAGGGTGGTGTTAAGTCGGTTTCCCGAATTATCCGCTCCACCACACTGCTCACGAGCAGTTGATAGGTCGGTAATACACGAGTGGCCTCATCTAATACTGCGTTGTTAAGGGGTAGTAATTTTGAGAAAGTGGAGGTGTCGGGCGGCGTTATCAACGTTGCCTTCCTTTACCTCTGGACAGACACTGGGAGAGAAAGTGGGTCTGTGGTTAGAAGCCACGTTACGCGCGTTGCCGCTGTGAGGCGGTATCCCTTCACTTTTCTTCGGGTCAGCCAATATTGTATCGCGCGGTTGCTGGGTGTTACGACCTAACCGTCCCCGAGCAATGCGTCAAGTAACAATAGCCAAACATTTGAAACAAGATGTTGATCGAAGGTTCCGCCATATTGTTTTGTAAGCAGTAAAGCCTGTAAAACGATTGGCCGCATACCTCATCAGTAATGGTCAACACCAACAGTGAGAGTGAGTCACAGAGTGACTATCTAAAGTTGAACGAACATGACAAAAGATACATGGAAGGTTGACTCACAAGTCCCGGCAATAATGCAGTAATTTAGGGGTTCCGCAATGGATAGACATGGTAGGTTCGGTGGCAATGCTCGCGAGCAGATTTTCAAGTGTACCAGCAATGACGTCCGCTGCCTCCTGGATGTTGTTATTTGGATCGGAATCTGTGAGTGGACTGGAAATATCAGGTTTCACTGAGGCGTTTCTAATGGTTGAGAACAGTGTTGTCGTTGTTCGTAGCTCTGATTGATGGTCCGGGTATTGATACGGTCGCCGAGCTTGGCATTTAGGTTGCAGATGTTTCATCACCAAGCGAGATGATATCATCAGTGCGTGAATGTTTCAGCGTATAGTTTTGAATGTGGCGTCTGGTGACGTTGGATCGATGCCTGCTCTTATATAGCAGAGTGGGTTGACCTACTGGTATGAATTCTGGTTGGTCGCTTTCTCTCGTGTTTGGCCTGACCCACCGTTGGCTGATTTCGTCGCAATTGAGCTTTGACCTGATGTCCGATTGGTTGTTCCACGGAGTCCTTGGACTGGAGTCTAATTGGCTGCTCTCTGTCGTTTGGGCTTACCGGTATGTGGGCTTCATGATGTTTACGTCTCCTCAAATCCTTGATTCGCATTGGTTCATAGATTTTGTCTAGTTCGATGTGTTTGTTTATTGAACCGGTTGCTGAGTACCAAGCTTCGAGAAATTCTATTGCATGTTTGCCTGAGTATGGATTTCTGCGGCGTTCAAGTTGAAGGCGTGTCCAGCCTCATTCTCGCGGGCGGAGATCAGGGAAAATTGATCGTGCCTCTTGATAGCCAGTTCGTGTTCACATATTCGTGTTGCTAATTTCCGTCCGGTTTGGCCGACGTAGTGTTGTCAACAGTCATTGCATTGGACTTTGTAAATGAGGCTTCTCCTGTCGACGGGTTTGGATTGTTCTTTTGGTTTTGATAGTATCCTTCGTAATGATGCTGTTGGGTTTGTGCGCTAGGGTGATACCGTGTGTTCTCAGTAGT
>QNGE01000273.1:299068-311276 GCA_008508345.1 Paragonimus westermani | reverse complement strand
AGGGAGGTAGCAACGAACGATTACTGAACGTGCACAGTATAAGTTTCGAATCAGTTTCTGTTGAATTGTGCGTTCGAGAAATCGTGACGTAGGTGCTGACAGTTGACAAATGAGAGGTGGTATAATCATCGATACACGGAACTGGAAACCACCGATATTTGGGGCACCATGGTTAAGTAGGTAAGACTGCAGCCGATGATTTCTAGGCATAATGTGCTCGTAATTGGGCGTGTTCTTTTTGCCGTATTTACTGCTCATTGAAATGGGGCATAAACTGCTTTGGTCTTGTGGTAGCAAAAGTCGGTGAGCATATCAAGTTACCTGAACCTACAAGAAGGCAAAACTTTATGTTTTTCACACGGCAGAATGGTTAAGCGGGAAGCAAAGCATGTTAACCCATGAAGCATTTAGTTGGGGCCCACTGACTTCTGTGCTCGATGCTCAGTCTACATGCACCCAACGTCACAAAGCCACGACCTATGATTGGACCCAGTGATGTCTGTGCTAAACGCTCAGCCTACGCGCGTCGCACAGCCAGAATCCACAAGTCTGTCCGTCCGATTAAGCTAACGTCTCTGTTGAACCTTCACAATAGATGGGCAAAGGTGTTCACTCATTCTTCTGAGTTATTGCAAGCAGCCATGAGATAAAGCAAGTATCGACTCCAAAATGAATTCGTCGAAATGGTGATTATAATGTTAATTATGCCAGACTACATGTTCCTTCACGGTATCTGGAACATGGAAGCAGTATTACTCTTTTGCATCCATAGACCACTCGTGCTGCTTGCATTGGGGCCACCATCGCAAGCGCTGTGACACATATGTGGTCCCCCATCACCCCGCGTAATGTTTCTAAAAAGTGACATAAGGAAGCTCATTCCTCGCTTCAAACATAGGCATATATCACGGGGAGTACATAACCCATCCTGCCTGTAACTAGGAACTGGTACAGCCTCAGGATACAGTGGCAAATGCGCACTACTTCTGGCGGCTGGTTCCATGCATGACATCGGCGTATAACACTCCAGGAAACCTTCGGAACGACTGCACTTGCTGCATCCGTACAAGACATGTGCGCGTATGTATTATTGCCATTTTTGATGACACACAGTACGCGGCGTTTCTGTACATGATTAAGAATCTGTGGCTGATTTTCTGCAACGGTAATGTACGAAAACCCCTTAATTATTGTCGCAGGCTTCAACCGATGGCGGATGTTGCCAATATCCATGGTTGTCATATACATACCCCAAACATGTACACCATAATGCTTCAACTCAGCAGTTGGAGTGTTGCATTTGAACAGATGCCTCGAGTCGTTCACTTCACTTCAAGTGAGCCGACGATTTGCCTGATTCGCATTGTACAGGAAAGCAGTTATGTCGTGATTGTACTGCAGTGTAAAACGGCTAACAAATAACCTGGTTTTTCTCCTAAAGACGTTGAAGCATGATTGGCAGCATATATCACGGAAACTGTGCACTGGACAGCATGTGAACTAAACTCACTGAACATTTCGTTATCCACAGCTTACGCTCTTACGTCGTTTTTATTTTATAAACCGACAAGCCATCTACCGCGTAAGCTCAGCCGTAACCACACTCACGTAATCATACTTCATGCGTCCACCGCCTGAGTTTCTGCTTCAATCAGGCACATACAAAACACTGTAACCCTTCGTGTATCTATCTCAACAACTTCTTAACTGGTTGGGGCTTGAAAAGTTCCGATCGTCAAAGACACCTTTGAAACTTTGTAGATAATCGTTCGCCTAAAATGGGATGTGACATGAAATTGACTTTTTGTGCAATAGGCTAACAGAATATTACCCAGGCATACCCCATCAAATTTATATATAATACACAATTTATCAACACGGGACGGTTAACCATTCGTCAGACATGAAAAGCTGCTTCACAGGAAAACGCATTTACACCGTCACAACAATAACCCTTGTGTAACAGGCAAGCCGGACGTTCTGGCTTCGTGTACCCCATACATTCGTAAACCTACTTTTGCAACGTGGGGACAACGGGGGACAGCGTTCCTCAGAAGTGGGGGGGTTCTAACGATAGTCCTGCAAAAGGAGATAACAGAAACAAGCGTGAACCAAAGGCTCAGTAAAACATGCACACGAATTACACAAACGAAAACCAAAATGGCGTCGATAGCACGTTGCGTTACACTTGATAATTTGGATTTCGGCGCCAAATGGAAGACAAACCGATAAAGGATCGGTTAAAAAACGTCTCAAGCGGCGTGAACATATCTCTCATTGGAATCAATGGTTTTTAAATTTTTGGGCAATACCACCGAAATATCACTCAGTGATCACGGAGACCTCATTTTTCACATCTATCAGCAGATTTCACTACCTACCGACAATTCTGATCATGTGCTGCTGTGTTGTTGGCTGCGTTATAGTTTACGTATGTGTGAGTCGTTTACATGGCCCACTTGGTCTCTGGTTAGCGCTTGTTTGTGTTTTCTCTCACAGGACTGTTGTCGGAAGAATGCTGTTCTCCGGTGCCTCCGGACAGCGAGGGTAAAATCGTCCGGGTTGCTCGTCGTACTAGTGATTTTGGCGCACTGCAGATTGATTGTGAAGCGATTAAATGCAAGTCGGCCGATGGGAGCTCCGCTCTAAATAAGAGTAAGTGTGCACACACGTCACTCGGTAGAGACTGAAGCAACACCTTCGTGACTTATCCTGCATCAGCACAGTAAATACAACGCAAGTCGATCTGAGGTATGATTTAGACAACACTAGGCTTGTAAAAGACCGCTCTCTGTGTGTTGTTTGAGCAGTGTATACCGGTTTCAAGAGGGACAGTTTTACTTGCGCATGTACAGCGCACGTCTGTTAAACTGGAAAAGGGCTCAGGGAACATTTTTATTAGTCTGAGCTTGAGATTTTTGACCAGTACTCGATTGAGTTTCTGTTTCCGCGGTGATTTGGTTCCCACACACTCCTTTAGAGCAGGTATCGTAAAACAGTTCTTTGTCATAGCAACAAGGATATGCTCAGAAACATTACAAACTCCGTACACGAGTCCTTGTTTAAAACGTAATGAATATAGTACGGTAACTATAAATAACATCAATCGGCGCTAAACGACGCCAATATCCGGGGGGAGTTAGGGAAGCTCAGGATCCGATGTTGGAACGTGCGAGCAAGCCGGATATATTTGTGGCACCGTTGGTATGTATGGACCAAAAGACAAGCATTCAAACAAAACCATACAGCAAAAGGTTGGCAGACGAAGCTCCCTACGAACATACGTGTAATGTGAACTAGGATTTTGTGAAAAATTTTATACACCTTACAAAATGTAGGCCGGTGTAATGGACAAATGGGTATACACCACACCCTTATCCACTAACAGTTTAAGACGCCTTTCCTGAAGAGCAGTGGAAACCTAGTGAAAACAGGCATCGAACTGAAAGAGCGCGATAAGGTTTGGAAATAAACCGCATAGTTTCGGTAATGTTAGGAAGTGTGGTAAGTAATTAGTTCTAGCCTAGTCTGGGATCAACGTCAGCAAACAACAGAAGAAAGAAAAGGAGCGCAATGTGGGCTCCAGCTCACTCGGCGGCACTGAAAAGCGCGCCATGCAAAAAGTGCGACGAAACTTTGAGTGCGTTAAACAACGCTGAGAAAGGTCCAGGTTAAATAACCTCAGTAGCGACCTCTTAGGATGGCTTAGCTTTCGTTAGTGTTTTGTCGTGAAATTCAACGCTTCCGATATGGGCGTGCTTGTTTAGCCCAATGTTGTTCTGTTTCCGCTAATTAGAAATTCCTCACTTTTCCGTTTCGCGCGCTATACGCAGTAGGTTTGCTGGCAGTAAAGTTGCTTCTTCTTGGTCGTGGCAATTACATAATATTGCGCTGTTCGTTGTCTTCTGAATTAGTGCTATTTTGGTAACTCACAGTATCTGGAGTGAAACGTTGTGGGAGATTCACCCACACCTTGAATAATGAAAGAACGGATGAGTCGTTAAGAAGGGAATGTAGAGTCTGTTCCCTTATTTCTTTTTGTTACGCACTATTCTGCAAACATGTTATGTCCGTTGTACATATTAACTACTTGTCTATTGTTCGAATCAATACATACTTCATCCTTGCGCGTTTTACATCCTGCTTGCACGCGGTCGTGATTAGCGTCGGCTAACCGTGGCAACGTTAATTTAGCTCGCTAGTGAAACAAATCGGTTGTTACAAAGGAGAGGATCTTCTTGCAATACGCAGCAGATTTAGTGTAGTGGAATCTATTGTAAACAGCTATTTTGAGTCCTTGCGATTGCCTTGTTCCACTACAGGAACAGACATTCGTTGAGTGCAATTAGTTGTGTGGCTGAAGAAAGTGGCATTAGTTAATATCAGGCCCCCTATAGCAGGCGTACACAGACAAATTAGTACAGAACAGACAGACAATAAAACACAGTTGCAGCCGGGATTCCTAGAGAATCCAAACAATCGATGGTCACTACACCGGGTTCCCACCAGATCATTATACCACAGCCTGTTTTCATTGATTGTTTTTCAAGTCAACAAACGTCCGCTTAACACCGAATAAGGCAAACCGAGTTGATCCCATGTTATCTGTATGCAGACGATATAAGGCTGGTCGGTAGTTCTTCGGACTCGACCGCTCACCAAGGGGACATTTGCGAATGGACATTAAAGTGGGATTTACCGCTGAACGTTCTTAAGAGTCGTATCCTCGCCAAAGCTCTCCAGTCAACGCCCAGGTATTTAAGGGGTACATATGGACAGACAGTTGAACTAATAACTAAGCAGCAAACAAGAGACTTGGGTATCCAAGTCACTAGTGCGCTTACTCCATCTGCTCAGTGTACCGCCTCTGCGACAAAAGCGCGGCGGGCGTTATATCGACTGAAATCGGCGATCGCTAGCCGCTGTCCAGCGCTGTTCATTCCACTGTACTCGGCTATAGTTCGCCCCCATTCGGAATATTGTATCCAAGCATGGGCACCATATCTCAAAATGTACATAGCCGCCCTCGAGAAAGCACATAAGCTCGCCACACGTACGATGTGGGGGTATGAAGGGTCTAAGCTACCAACACTGGCTATGTTCGTTGAAAGTATTTTCGCTCGAACGCAGGTAAGAGGAGACCTTATCAAAATGTTCAAATTCACCCACCACACTGGCACAAGCCCCATGGCTGGTGTGTTCAGGATGCGTCAGGGCAGAGACTTAAGTGGTCATGGGTTCACAAACAAGAAAACAAATCACGATTGGTTCTCCGATATAACTTCTTCATTAACAGAGTAGTCAACTCGTGGAACAAGTTGCCTGCAATGATCGTTGAGGCCGCGAGAGTAGATATATTTAAAAGAGAGCTTGACGAATGTTGGAACCACCTATCTCCTACTTCGTACCTACCGAAGTATGATTAGTTTCTGCTATTTGTACCAGCCAGGTTTCGATACTCCTTTTCTTCCGTCCTCACCCTTAAACCACCACTAAACACATCAACAGAAAACGCAGTCTAGTAAATCTACGGATCGCATCAGTCAAGCATCAGGATGTCAACAGGCACTGGCCTCCATCAAGTCCTGGATTTGAAATTTGAAAATTTGGAATTTGACTACTGGACTCGAGTCTTCGATTCATGCCATCAACGTGTAAAATATTGCACATCTAATCACGCGGATACGGGATTAAGGAGGACTCTGCGTCTATTCGTTTGCCAACGTACTAACGATCTACTCCAGGTCCAATCTGTCTTTGCATAGGTCGAAAAGAAGGTTTTTGGGCGCGCTCGTCAAGGAGGCTTCCTTTTTTCGAGGCTTCGGGCGAACCCGTTTGAGTGTGGGTTGTTTGCGATTTCCCAGAAACAAATTGCATACTCACCTAAAAGTACGTTAAGAACTGTTATGTCGATTCCAGTTTGGATAATTACAGTGGCCTAATTGCGTTCTTTCGCGAGTAGGGGATTAATCGAACCGCCACTATACAGTTGGGGCATAAGGGCTCAGTAGAATAACTTCGGTATAGGTGTATAAACTGAGTGTATGCGACCTAAAGCAATTTGATTTTTCCTTTGTGCTGCCAAACTATAGGCAATACCATGGTACATTCTCATGTGTTTGTAATTTTTACGAAACTGCGGAACGTTTCCTCTGTAGCCCTGCCTACATTTAATGTCCCCAAAGAATACCTTACGCAACGTTGCAGACAGCAACCAGTAAAGTAGTAATTCACTTCCAACCGTCCCGAACAGTACGCATGATTTTTGGATAAACGCAGTGGACGTTCAGAAACCTCTGTCATGGACCACTTGATGTAAACCTGCACCCCAAGGACTACACAGGACTATGTACAATAATCCACCGCCCCGCTGGGACATGGTGACCACATTTTACTAGTCCTTGACTTTATTTCTTGTTGGCTCCGAAGTGCTGTAACAAGGGATTGATTCCAAAATGTCTGAAAAGAAGGCTTCGAGGAACTAGGGACATTCCTAAGCACACTCGGCTTTGCATCCGAATCGGTGAACTCAAACTACCTTACCTCTAAAGTTATCCTTCTCGAAGATGATGAGGTGTTTGTTCCTTGGGAACTATGGAAGTCCTCCTCTCGCACACCGCTTCGGCGGAACATACCTCGTCTTCTTGACGTGCGTTCTCGTCTATTCTCTAAAAAGAAGCTAACGGGTAAGTCGGAGGATCTAGAAGCCTCTTGCTCTGTACGAAACGTGAAAATGGGATATCCGCCCACACCCAGCGGGTACGGTAAAAAGTCCTACTCGTATCCCGCGAAAGTAAGGATTTTCTTTCCAAGCTCATGCTCCGTCAGAGAAAAATTAATCCCTCCGCCTTCTCTGCAGCTTTCCGATGAAGAAACCTCCCAAGTGATTGCTGAGGTGTTCAGAGAATACTATTCAGCAGTCTGCAGTTTGGTTCTTCCAAACTGGCATCCAATTATCCTTAGGAGGAAATTCCAGTACCCACCCCTTACAGCTGACTTTTCTGTGCTCGACATTCGGGATCTCTTTTTCTAGATCAATCCTCATCGTGCGATGGAACCAGACGCGATCCATCCTCGGATTCTCAAAGAAGTGACCTTTGGTTTGGTGGTGTACCTCTATAATCGGACCGGCACTGTTTCAGAGACATGGAAAGAGACCACTCCCATACCTAAGTTTAAGGCAGGTGATCGTCACTCTCCTGCTCGTTATAGGCTGATCAGCCTTACCAGCGTCCCATACAAGACAATGGAGCTTCTGTCAATAATAACCTTTTCTCTCCTACTCAGCATGGCTTTCTTTCCGATCGGTCATGCGTAACCAATATGTTAACCTTCATGGATAGCCTGACAGGAGCCAAAGACAATGGTCATATCTCGGGTGCTTTCTTTTTCTACTTTGCTAAAGCCTTCGACCATGTCCCACACGGTCCTCTTGCACATAAACTAGAAGCTTATGGGATCCAAGGAGAGGTTCTCCGTGGGTTCACCTACTTTTTTGATAACAGGANTCTTGCACATAAACTAGAAGCTTATGGGATCCAAGGAGAGGTTCTCCGTGGGTTCACCTACTTTTTTGATAACAGGACTTTCAGAGTAAGAACCGGTTGGAGCTTATCTATCTCTCCCCAGTCTCCACCGGGGTTGCTCAAGGATCCTTATTTTTAGCAACGCCCTCCTTTATGTTGATTTAAAAATCTGGAATGCGTGTGATCCCAGTGCATTGCAGATTGACCTTGCCTGTATTAAGTGCCAGTCGGGTGACGAGTCTCCTTTTAAACCACAAGTGTGCACAAATTTCGCCCGGAGGAGGTTCCGGGAACCTATTTGTGATGCACGGTGCACAAAGTGTAATAGATACCGCGAAAGTTGACCTTAGAAAGGACCTAGGGATTTGGCTGTTGATTGATTTATCCTTCTCCTACCGCTACCGGGTGGCCGCCAAAAAGGGATTTATGACTCGGGGCGATGAAAACATCTTTTCCACTCGTAGACATGCACGCCTTTCAGACGCCTTACGGAGTCTATACAAGACCACTGCTCGACTATGCAAATCAAATCGTTTACACCGGTTTAAAGAATGACCTGCTCGCCGTTGAGCGTGTCTAGCGAGTAACCACCAAAATGGTCACTGGCTTGCGGCATCTCCAACAATTCTCGCCTTGAAGTTCCTGACCTTTATCTAATTGAGTTTCGAAGACTCCGCGGTGAGTTTATTCTTATACACTTCTTCTTTAGTACGGGACTTGTGCAGCAATTCTTTACCCCAGTAGGTGACAACAGTCGAAGCAGTCACGAACAGCTCTCTAAGTTTCGACCAGGGACCTTCCTCAGGTAACAGTTCTCTTATAGGGTTATCAACCATTAGGACTAACTTCCATTAGGGGTTATTAGCTGCTCTTCTAGGGACCGTTTCAAAGTGTTATTGGATTCACATCCACTTAAAAAATTTAGATTATTATTTTACTTTGGCGTTGGTACTCTCTGTAACACCCAAGAGCGGTGCTACATTCTGTTTTCAATGGCTGCCTTTCAGGTCAACAGAAAACCGCCGGACATCGAAACAGACAAACAAACTGACTGGATTCGGGTAATTTGGATCCCCCCAGTCTAGAACCCGTGTAAAACTCGCTGAAATCGTTAAAGAAACGTGTTTGTTTAACGTACGTTGCACGTGTGACGGAATGAAGGCACCGGGGAGAGGTGTGTTTCCGAAGGACGGGCCGGGAGCAGGATCTGAAGTGATAACCGACAACCGTGAGGCAGATTTCTACCGAGTGGAGCACATGACTTGTCCGTTGAAGGTTTAAGGTGGCGTTAGTTGAGTTTTTTGTGCTTCGATTGATATTATGACTGCCGTATTCTCGCCTTGGGCATCGCAATTCATACGGCTACCGTTATTGTATAACGTGTCGGTCGTGTCCAGTGGGTTGCTGTCGGAGCTAAGAATTCTCACTTCGGTTGTCGCATGGCTGTTCATGACAACATACGGCGTCAAAAGTGCTTGCGTTGGTGCCATTTCAAGTGTACATACCCCAGGGTGGACCAGTACGTTTTATCCACCTTCCCGGTCGCGTCGTTTGTCTGCATGAGCTGTACTTCATTGCACTTATTCCCCTGTTTCTCGCTTCCGACACTGAGTTACCACAAGACACGTTCAAATGTAGCTGGAAAACACTCGGGAATGCTAACGCGTTACACATGGCTACGGCAAAAAAGCGCTAGTTGAGATGCAGAAAACTGTCTGAATTAAAGCCACAGCTGATTTCACTAGAACAATATATAACGCTCGCTCCTTCTGGGGGTGACGGTTGCTCAAAAAGTAGTGTGATTGTCTGACGCTTAGATTGGGGGAGCCGGTAAAAAGTCGAAGGACCGGTCAACGCGGGAAGTAAAGGCTGTTTTACGAAGACACTGGCCACATCCTCTCGATTTGAGTAGGGTAAGACAGTACGAAACACTCCCTTCCCACTAGGTGCAACAACTTTGTTTTCCGTTGACAAACTTCCATCAAAAGTTACTAAGAGGTCACTCGGACCTCTTTTGGCGAGGCTGATCACAGGGACTGTGCTCAGCAAAAGAACGGACGCGAAGGCGGTCCACGTTAGTTTGCAGGGTGTTTCCGTTGATCGACATTTCTAAGTTTGAGAACAGAGCACTTATCCGTTTCTTAAAACACATTGTCTCGTTCTTTGTTGTAGTTCAAGTCTGGTGCCATTTTGTTTTTCTATACTGTGAACAGGAGAGCCGGGAGCTGGTATTGATGAAAGTGCGTGAATACGTATCTTATTTTAATTGTGTGAACTGTGTCAACGTTATCACCGGTGCTGTAGTCGACCATTGGCACATTGGAGTTTGATAGATCTGAAGTCTTCTTTAAGTCGTTTTGATATGAAAATTGGAGCTCATTTTCACTCTGGGCTAGATGCCAGAGGGACACCGTCTGTTCCTTTCCGCCGGGCAGTCGAACATACTTTGGGTAGCCCTCAATTAGTTTCACTTCGTCCACTAAGGGATCGTATTTTGATGACGTCATATTTCACCGTAACAGCACCGGCTTGGGTTGAAGAAACCGTGTTGGTAGTGACTCGCCCGTGTTAGATTTACGATTGTAAGAAAACAACTGTTCATGTGGTGAAGCGTTAATTACGATGCATAAAGGGGAACGATTCGAAGCTAAGGCGTCGATGATTGCTTCTCAGTGTTGCCAGCGTAATTGCTTTCCATCGGATCTCATTTAGTCTTTCAACCTGTCCATTAGCTCGAGGGTTGTGGACGGTAGTTCTGCTGGTGATTACCTCTTTACTGTGTGGAAACTACTTCGACCGTCCAGACGTAAAAGAGGAACCTCGGTCTGAATGTACATAAGATGGCATCCCGAACGGTGAGAACAACTGACAAAAACATTTAATCATTGTGGAGAGTGTCATGCTGAGACAACCGAAGACAAACGGAAGCCTAGAACATCCGTCTGTCACAGTGGGGAGATTTATTATGGGTTATTTGAAGAAGGGGTCCTTTGGACTTGACATTGAGCCGTCAAAACGGCTGGGGTTGCTTTGATTAGGTTTAAATCAGTTGGTTTGTACAACCGAGGTTTAACTTGTGCACAAATTGAACAGTGCGAAGTCATCAATTTCACTTGCTCAACAGGGAACGGTGAATTTTTCGAGGGTACAAAATGAGGCATCCGAATGACAAAAGAAGTGATAAAATTCTTCGAGAGACAGTGTCCAGTGATGTGTTGCAATGGCCATGAGATGTTGCGTCGGCTACTCGATTCTGTTCCCATCGGCGATACTTGACACCAAAGCTTCCACCATTACATTTTACCGTTGTTGATTTTGCTTATGTGATTCATATCTTACATAAAGGCAACCGAATTTTGATCACTATTCAGTCAAAAGTGAGTTTCCAGCAAGTACTCTCCATTTCCGAATAGCTCCAACTATAGCATGGGCTTTTTTTCTATGGCTGCGTGCTGTTGTTCACTGTGTGGAAAGGTTCTGGAGGAGAAAACTGATCTAATTTTGGATGAGTGGCAGCTATCGCGAACTCGAAACCGTCTGTCTCGATGACCGGTAGGACGACGCGGTCAACGGCCGTCATAACAGCTTTCCCCACTTTTTCTTTCAGTGATTCGAGACAAAAGATTTTTTTCGGCAGCGGGAATATTTTTGTCTTTAGGAGAGGGCGAATTTTACTCGAGAAATGGGAAATCCACTGAAAATACTAAGCAAACAAACCAACGACACACTGTCGGGTCTTCAGATTGCGGGGTGGGAATAACTTCCGAAGTGGTCAGGGTCTCGTTTAATGATCCCTTCGGAAACTTTGTTACCTAGGAGTTTAACTTTCCTGGTGGATACAACACTTGTTTTCATCAAAGGTAATTCCGTACTTCTTGGCGACTTCATTGAATTTAGCCTGATTTCGGTCATGATTTTTCTTGTTCTCTCCACATTCTGTGATGTTATTGACATACACGAGAGCCGTTACTGGTTGTTCTTTTCCAATGATACTGTTGAAAGGCCGCGACGCTGGTGGTTGCTCCAAGTGAGATGTGGCAAAACTGATACAAGTTTCCACACGCTTCGAAAACTGTGCATTTTCTCTTCATCTCGGATTGCCATTTAGTGACGTGCACTTCGCATATTGAGCGCACTTCACATAGCATAATTTGACACTTTTTTCGGTCATACCATTGAGTTTGAGTAGTGGATAGACATCCGTAGTGTATCAGTTGGTGATTTGGCTGTTGTTAGTAACCATCCCCTTTTTATGGTTGTCATCCGAAGCAGCTAATACATGAGCGCGCCATGGAGATACAGAAGTCTGAATTATTTTGTCCTTTAGCAGTCTTTGAACCCCCGGTCGGATGAAACTTTCGCCGTTCGATGATTGTTGTCGGGATTTTGTTACGATCGGTTTACAGTTAGGTGCATGATTTCTAAATAGAGAAGGGCTTTCGACTTTTGTGTTTGACATGTCACGTAGCGAAAACGGGAGATTGTCATTACAGAACGGTTTTACAGACTGGACCTTGACGTGGTGTGACGGCTTGCGCATCTCGATGACCTTTTGGGCTAAACTGGACAGAGTTACTCATACCAGGCAGGCCAACAGGTAGAGGTCTGACAAACCACAGTCTCCTGGTCCTCCAGGTTGGGGGTTGGAAGATGGTTGGCATCTCTTCCTGAAAAACGTACCA
>QNGE01000273.1:277620-291756 GCA_008508345.1 Paragonimus westermani | reverse complement strand
TGATGATGATGATGATGATGATATCTCTTTTCACTACCGCAGCAGATATGTAGCTTTCTGAACTTTTAGTAACCACAAGTGCTTGCACTGCGATATTGTTTACAATGGGGTCTACAAGTGCATTACTGAAGCATCTGGGTGCCACTGCCATAATCACCAAGGAGAGTAGAGGACCTACTAGTGACTATCTGTTTTGAGCCCGTTTTAGAAAGGCAAATTTTTTGAAAGTGGCCTTTCTTCCTGCAACGCTTACAGGTCGAATCTTTCACCGGACAATGAACCCGAGGATTTCTGTGATTACCACAGAACCAGCACTCGTTGCTTCCGGCAGCGGAGATCTTATTTTCACATTGTACGGAAGAATACGTAGAATCATGGAACCGAAAAAAATTCCTTAGTAGACAGAGTTAACGTGATACATTTGTGGTCGTTAATTATCCGTTTATAAACCGCGAGTTTAGTTATAAGCAGCTTCAAGATCGAGACATGTTACACCGTAGGCCACTAATGAAGAGGTCTCTGAATACGGCGTCGGTTTTCTTCAGCAGAGAAGGATTTGAAGTTACAGTGTCTCCCCGAAAATTTCAGCTTCTGAAGTGTTCGTCGAGAAACTGGCCAGTCTCTTGTCTGTGCGCAGCTAGATGACGGGAGATTTCGTTTTTAGTTTTGATATAGATTGCTCCGATGGTTGGTGCATATGATTCGAAGGTGGGATACTTGACAACATACGGGTACAAGGGTGGAAATATGTAGTTAATTAGAATGTCCAGTTTGTTAGGTTCAGTTGCGTCCATCGCGACAAGGTAGTTTGTAAGTGCTCTGGATCGCTGGTTTAAGGTCGTTGCTGGACTTAGATCAACATCAAATCGATCAGTTCGTAAGAGTTGCTTCATTTCGATGAAGTTGTAGGGCGAATAAATTGTAATGATTGAACGAAAGCAATGATTCTGTTGGCCTGAGATTGAGATGTGAGGCTCGTGAGAAAGGCTTTATTTGCTCTGCAATTGGACTGACGGCTAAAAGGAGAAAACGGAAACAGTTAACGAGACACAGGACGGAACAATGCAGGAAAAGAGCGATAATACAGCAATGCTTTTTACTACGGCGATTTGCGCTAATCTAGTGCTTCAGAAAATCCGTTATTCGATTATTATTGGTAGCTCGTTGTGGACGTCCTTTTTGAAATCATCGAAGGAAATATTCCGATCAGACAAACTAAAAGATTCAAGTGCAAAAGCTCACTTTGGCACTGCATAAGATATTTACTGACTGTAAAGAAATTAGCCTGGAACATGTATCAGTTGGTGGAAACTGAGAAAGCATACAATAAGTACCATAAAATCCGCAACTGGGTGACAACGCCTGTCCGGACCGACAAGCGTCAGTACTAGCTAGATCTGATCAGCCGGTTTAATGCCAATCCAAAACTGTTTTGTAGCTCACTTGTGTCCATTACCAAAATCCGTCAGACAAATTTACTTGCGCCACGCAGTTGATGAAACCCTCAGCTCTCTTAGCAGACAGTGTCTGAGTGTGTTCAATACTAGCTTTACAGTCAGCACACACGTAGTACCGTCACTACGGATTTCATGCGGTCATTTAATTTCACACCTCTATCGTCTTCTAGAAATGTTTTTATCTCGTCTTTCGCTCAGTACTAAAGAAGCGTCCAAAAGAGCTATCAACTTGTGAACTTTTTAGCCAATTCCTCTTGAACGACAAGTTTTCTAGAACCTAGAAGTTACACGCAGTGTTACTCATTTTTCAAGGCGGTGATCACATTGAACCCTCCGGGCTAGGTGGACTGCAATATTATCGACTGTCTCAAAGGTCATGGGGAGCTTGGTTGACAACCAGGCATGTAAGTATTTCGTTCGATGCACACTGTAGCTTGATGGGTATCATGAACTTTGAAAATGGGTTCTTGTGTGTTTCTAATTTAATCGCTGCTCGGAAAGATTAGATGGAGGCGGCTGATGAGGGCAGACTTGTTGATGTGGTTTGTATAAAATTATCTAAGGCCCTCGACCGAATAGACCATTCATTCGTGGTATCAAAAATCCCCTGTTCCTGTGGCTAACCGATTATGTCCGAAGTCGCCGCTTTGATGTCGAGGTGAACGCAGATTTTCGAGTTGGTACTGTGCGTTCAACGGTGTGCCACCAGGTTCCTTATTATGACCTCCGCTCTTTATTTTATTGGTACTAGAACTCCTGCAGTCTGTCAGTTTCCAGTTGCCATTATATTCTGAAGACACTAAAGTTTGGCGTATGGTGGATAATGTGACTGAAGGTGAGAAGCCACAGTGATTTGGACATATTACATCGCCAAACAGATAACCTTCCTTCGTTTAACACGATTAAATCTAAGATGATGCGCCTCAATCATCCAGGTTGCGCAGGGTACCTTCTGTGAAGAAGAAATCAGGGCACCCCTACATGCAGACATGATTTGAGCACGATTGTCTCGACGATTACCTCAACCTGTCTCCCAACAGTACGTCAGTGACCGATAAAACCAACTCGGTACATATATTACTCATCAGACTGTTTCGTTTATGTGTTTATTTCCCCGGTACCCTCCCATCTTGTGCTTAATCTCTAAGCTTGTCATCGTTATTTTATAAGGGACATTCCCTTTGAGAATTTACAGTGTAGAATCACAAAGCACATTATGGCACTACTTCCTCTACCTTACTAAGATGAGTTGCACAAAATCGGGGCAGTTCTGATTGCGCTTCTAACATACTACAGCAGCCTTGATTCCAGCGTACAGGATTCATTAAAGATCCCTCCCGAAATAGACCTTAGCAGTAACTCGGTGAAACTACAACATCAAATGACTCTTCTGGTCGGCGGAAAACACTTTTAGCCTTCGAATGTGCCTGAACTGTCAGAGTCTGTCGTAACTACGTCAGTAGTATCTAGATTCATCCAAAGAATTGGCGCACTTTCGGGACGTCGGACCGACTATTCAGGCGGCTTGGTCATCAAAATGACTGCGGTAAAATGAGGTTATCCGGGACCTTTTGGTGTCGAAGCTATCTAGCCATTGTCTACTATATGTTGCAGTGCGGTTTTTATATGTTCACTGATCATTTGCTGGGTTTGTGTTCTGCCCACTATGCTCTAACTTTCCCTTTCCCCATCTTTCTATCGTTGACCCTTTGAAACTGAAACACGCTTCCGACTTATCCTTTTTTAAACTTCCCTACACAAATCCGGATGTACGCAAGCATTTTCAGCTTCCTTTGACTTAAATTTCTCAAGAAACTCAAGGGCGATTTTTGACCTCATTCCACTAACCTTTCGAACACCGTGCGACGCACGGACAGAACTGACCAATCGTGTAGGCAGGCTAAGCGCTGATGAGCACGACTTGAGTGGTCGGCACTCGTCGAACAGACGATAGTGAACGTTTTTTGCAGTTGTGCCAATAAAGGTATATTTCTGGTAAGTACTAATTTTCGACGTTCAAGGTGTGATTGCGGCACCTGGCGCCCTCCATCGCTGAATGATTCGTGGACACAGATTGACGTTTTGGCCGCCAGTTGTCAGTGGCATGGCTGCTTCCAAGATTTCAAATGTATCTGGAAAACCTGCGTGGCTTTCGATCATACACTGTTATGTGCTTAGTTGATTTTGCGTTTTGGTGGGAAGTCACTTCGCTGTCAACCACAAATTGACTTATCTAAACTAGTACGGCTACGGGCACTTTATGCTTACCAGTATGCGCTTGCCTTAAGTTTAGCTCCTCACTCAACAGACAACATTGAAACACATGTAGGACATATACGGTATGCAATCCATAAGTATATTACTGCGTCCTGTGGTACTACAACTCGTTCAGCTGCCAACTACTTGGCCTGTGCGACCACTGGAGCTGCCCGACGCTCGCTGGAATATTCCATCCAGTAGGAAGTGCATGTTGACCCGCGAGGCTACTCGCCTGGAGCTCCAAAAGCAACTACGAGAGGATCTCGGTGCCTGGTGGACACAACACGCTATCGAGATGAAACAAGCAGCTGCTACCCGGAACTCTTAGAAGCTTTTCCATCTCATCCGAGCAACTGGTTGCGGGAAATCAGGTGTAAGCTAGATAATCTGCAAAGCCAATGGCGAGCCTATTCATAACCAACAACGACGCTTTGGATGCCGGGCTGAGCACTTACATCAACACAACTGACCATCCGTGCCATTGACTACACTTTCTAGCACTACCTATACTCATTGGTCTGTTGGTTTATGCGTCCTGGAAAACAAGTTAGAGATCAAGTTTGTGAAACGCCACAAACCCTAAATCAAGGGCTGACAACTCTGGTGCAGAAGATCTGGGTCAATGGGGGTTATTCTAGCATCAGCATCCTTATCAAAAAACGTTCATGCAAACCATTCATTCTTTTTTCAAGCTTGGTCGAGGTTTGATAAACCTTATCGGAAGGTTTGTTCTGGATGTTATTTGAAAAATTCACCTGGACATCCAAACTTACCAGACACTGTCCACAATGCCTCACGGTTCACAGGACCAAACTCTTTGGTGAAATCCATAAAAAGGCATGCAGCGGCTGATTGCATTCACGACACTTCTGGGTCTGACGAACGGTCGCACTGCCACTTGCTCGGTATCCATCTTAATCTTCAATAGCATTGGTCTCCAAAATTTCCCCCATTAAGTTTTTCGAGCATGTTTATTAGGAAAACCTTTCTAGCGTAGCAAAATGGGGCTCCGAAAACTGTCAGTGCCTGCTACTCCCACCTCTGAACAAAGGTACGATCAGAGCACCCTTGAACCTTTGAGGGACTGCTTCCAGATGGAGTGATCAACCTGAGGTGAAAACACGTTCCAGAACTGAGTCACTGTGTTTCACGGGTCTTTTGGCAACCCAAATTCACCTGCAGCGGTTCCGTTTCGCAGGTGTTCAGTGGTTGTCTGCATTTATGCAAAAGTTGATAAGAGCAGGTAACTCATTGGCATCTTGTTGTGACAAGCCCTTCGTAGTCTCCCAGAACGGTTTAGTAGCCTACCGAAGTGCCTGCACCAGACTCACGATGTCCTCTGGTCAGGTACATGAACAGCCTCTGTCCACGTCAATCCATGCCTCGGTAAACTGAACGGATAAGTCGAAAAGTTGCCTTAGGCGAATCGTAGGACTTGTGTTGTCGGTGGTCAACGTAGTCCTGCATCCATTTATCTTGTTTTCTTCTGTTAACCATCCTTGTTTCCGCGAAGCTGTTCGGCAAGTTGACGATGAACACTCCGGACCGTGGCTCTTTCGTATTTACTGCCTGGACCCATTATGGAAGCAGCAAACGTTTCACTCCTCTTTTTTATCAAGCTGGATATAACTGCGTTGTTTCCGTCGAACCAGTCCGGTCTTTTCTAGCAGTGAATACTGAACGTCCGCATGACTGCTACGGTGGCCTGTTTCCTGTGGAGTTGCGAATACCGTCAAGGGTAGTAGACAAGGCAGCGTCTTTGAGACTGAATTGCTTTCATCACTTTTGAGCTCCCCAGACTCCCGACATCCAGTTTCCACCGCTATCCTAATGATCTACAACAAACAGACTTGCAGTCATGAATGAGCAACGTCATCCTCATCAACATGTAATGCGCTGTGCATTCAGTCTTGCGCATAACTCGCGTTATAAGTTCTTTACGAATGTCGCGCCGTCACATGTTTACGCACTCAAGCAGATGACCGTTTTGTGGATAGGTCCAGGTTGTGATATTGTTCGCATCCCGATATACTCGGGTGTTTGTGGTTACCAATTAAATGCGGCAGACGATCACCGTTTTCATTGGCTGCACCAACGCCAAGGACTCCCGACCAAGCTGTTGGGTCTCTTCCAAGCTGTGCATTGAAATCATGCAGAACAAAGGGCCGTCACTCACCGGTTTCCAGCTGATTGTTGTGAATAGCTGATCCTAGAACTAGTCCATTTTGTTACCAAGGTGATACATAGTTGGACCACAGACACTAAAAAAATGCACCAGACTTGTCTCAACCGAATCGTGGGCACATGGACATGATCTGAGGGCTGATGCTGTGTGGTTCGCTTATCACTAAAGAATTCATGCGTTCATAGACCACGAAACGGGCACCATGCTCTCGAACACCTTCTGCTAAGTAGTCTATCTAATGGAAAGTGCGCAGACATCTGCTTCTCAGAGCTTACCATAGTCTATAAGTTTTACTTCACTCAGGACTGGGGCATCAATGCCGTAGTGGCTAGGTTTTGTGAATGCCAGTGTGGCACAACTTCCTAGAGTCGATTGGACAACGTATACACATTCCACGCCCCGACGGACAACATTTTGAGTTCAAGGACATATCCCTGTTTGACATGATGTACTCAACTGGAGTGTCTGATTCAATAGCTTGACCTGTGGTACAGGAGGAAGCAGGATTTTTCTGCGGAACCTCACTCAGAGCCTGCGAAACATTAAGATACAGGACCTTTCTGGGGACCCCAACCGGAGCCAATGACGTTTAACGATGTAGCTGCATGTGAACCGATTATTTTCGAGCCTAATGCGTCTCAGTGTGGATTTTCGTTATAGATGGCTTGAATCTCCCACATTCTCAGTTGGTTTTGGGCACTCGATTCGCGCTGCAAGAAATTGGCGTAAAAGAAGTTAAGATTTCTTCTACCGTGGACTTTATTATTGTCTACAAGGATATCGACGCGAAGGTTTGCTTGCTCCGGTGGTGACGAGTTTTTGCAACATACTGGCACAACAGTGACATTACTTAACATCGATCAATCAAGTGGAGCCAACGTAATCTATTCTGCTCCCCCGGAATGGTGTTGAGGCTTGCCAGTTGCTTCGATCCGTGGTGCCATGCTCACTGGGAATTCGGTCCCACCACCTATAACGGTATCAAGTGAGTCGAGGTATAGCTATCAGACGAACTGCAGTTGCACTGGGGTTGATTGTTGCATCGCCGATCGTGTAAGAGTGCTTATGCTGTGAGGCACCATCCTACCAGCATATCGCAGAACTAACTGTAGCACTACTGGCTTCTGTTCATAGGAGAATGGAGGTGAAGTACGAACAGAATCTGACAATGTTGACCTAATCATTACGTCCTGCTGCTGAGCTTTTCACTGACTAGTCAGACAAATGAGTCATTCGAGTCACTAGCTCCGGTTGTGGTCTCATATGAAAACTTCATTTACTGTTGACTCAGACCAGACTTTCAAGTCACAGGCTCTGGGAAGAGTCCCTAAGGTGAACGCCATCCCTCAGCATCAACTGTCAGAATGTGTCGGAATATATCGCTACTCTAACGTGTAAGTTCACTTATTTTCATTTTCTTCCTCCTGTGTTCTCCATTCTGCTCTCTTCCAGCCAGGACGTCTGGTAAACCTCAGTGCTTTTTATATCCTCAGTCTTCAGTGAATGAACCAGCAGGCTGCTCTGGTGCGTGTTCTCTTGATTCCGGAAAGCACCCTCATGATTTTAGCATTGCCCTTCATTTGAATTCGTCATTTGCAGTGCCACAGATGAACGGCTTATTCTCACGGTCATAATGAGGCACGATCTTGTGAGCATACAGCAGAACAATCTTAACAGACGCGTCGCTGCTCTGTTCCACTTTATGAAAGAGGGGGTTAGATAAACATCCTCAAATACTGAGCACCTTAATCACCTGACAGTTGACCTTGGTCACCGGCGTATTATCTCATACGGTCGAAAAAATCCTTTGTAATTGAAAGACCTGATGTGGGTTCGAGTACATCCACCGCGCGCCGCAATGCTCATAATCGGAGGTTAATGTCCTATTCGTTGCTCCGTCGAGTTGGGCAAAACCTTCACTGACAAGTGAGTCAAACTCTTGATTAGTCTGATAAGTCGGCCAGCAGGCTGATCTAACAATTACTTTCTCAAGTCTGGAGCTTGATATGCGTTGCGTGCCGGATATGCTGGTTTATGTTTCTTGCACCACTGTCTACGTTGAGGCTGAATCTCATGGTCAAGCTGGCGTGGGGATCGCACTGAATCGCAGAGTAATGCGGCGTTTTGTCGATTGTATCCCAGTGAACAGTCGCTTGTGCACTTACAGTTAAAGTACGCTTTCAGTTGAAGTTTATCGACGCGGATCGGAAAAGCGCTGTATATTCATCATTTCAGCGTACGCTGCAACGGATAGCTGTTCGAATACTACCAAAGATATCTTCCACGGCGCCTTCGTTGGTTTTCTGAAGCAGACTGAGCACTGGCATAATCATATTCGCCGGCGATTCTAATGCTCGCCTTGGTCGTCCTTCTCGAGAGGAGAAGCGGCTGGGAATTAGACTTGGTACCCGGGAAAAAGCGGTGGTCTTTATATTTCGAGCACCGCATTTCAACAAAGGAAGAGCCATGCTGTTACACGGAGACCTCCGTGAGCTTCTCAGTCACGGACACAGCTCGATCATACAGCAGTCAGTTACAGGTGGTACCACTCTTTTGAAGAGTGCCGTGCTTTTTAGAGCAACCACCTAGATTCGAATCGGGCTGTTGAGTATACTCTTTTTTATCATTTGTTCAGAAATCATACATCTACAAATGCAAAAAACTTAAGTGCCACTTAAACGAAGAGTGTAGAGAAAGCCTACCGACAAGCATCGTTGAACAAATTGTTCAGTTTTTGTCAGGTGGGCGATCTTAAGGAACACTGAGAACAAATCTCAGCAGCTATGAATGCTTGCTGTGAGACGTGTTTTGAAGTGGCTGTGCAGTGGCGATATAACTGGCTTTCTGTCACGCCGATGGATTTCGTGAGCAAACGTTGGTCGGTTCTGTCTGGCATTGGATATGACGACCTTCGAGAATCCAAACGCAATCTGACCAAAAGCTTGCGCAAAGGTCGTGAGCACCACTTGGTCGAACAGTCGAAAGAGATGGAACGAGCGTACGTGCATCCGTACCATTCCTAGTTCTTCCGCTTAATCCTTAGTTTTCATTGTTATTCCATAACCTTTTCATCAACGTATCCTCTAGGATATTTGACGTCACTGTTTCGGTGAGCGGCAACCCGCGGTATCTTCTGGGCAGGCTCATGACGTCCGCTTAGCAGCTTCTGTCAAGGCCAGCTCTAGACGCAAGACTCAGAAATCGTTTCATTATGTTCGGTTTTGCTCCAGCTGGCTGTAATGACATGAGTGTCATGGATGCCTTTTACTTAAATGTGGCTGCTCACCTTCGGTCGAAACATGATTGCGATAAAATCCTTCTGGTCGGAGATATTAATATTCAGGTCGGCCGCCTTGGTGTCTCGCTTAGGTGATATATTTGGGATTGCTTCACTTCGCTTGGATAACGGCGGGCGACTGTTGCAACTGTGTGCTGAGCATAAGCTGTTTTTAGCCAGCGCTGGTGTTGAGTACCGTGCGCACCACTGTTATAATTGGCGGTCCCCATCTCTGAATCAGGCATGGTATCAGATAGACAACATGACCGTTGGCTATGGGTGGCGTGGTTGGTTGACCGATTTGGAGTATGCGGATGACATTTTCTTACTTAGCCCCTCGGCTGAAGACATACAGACCCTGTTGAACAAGGTGAGTAAACCGCTTCTCACCTTCTAATGGGCAAAGTGTTACTTTAAGAATGGGGGTATTTCCACTCCTACCTCCTCATTGCAGGTAATCCGCTCGAGACTGTGTGTAGGTTCACTTGGATAGCACTGTCTCAGTTTTTAATATTGCTGGTGAGGTAGCAAGGGCACGGGTTGCTAAAAGGGAAAGTATATAATGCTTGCGTGCGTTCCGTCTTGCTCTACTGTTTGGAAACGTGGCGTGTTCACCGCGAAGATGTTGGCTGGTTTGCTGTGTTTGACTATGGTTGAGCCACGTCCTGTGTATGCCATCTGATTGTCTACCGTACTGGACATTAGACTCCAAGAACATCAGCGTTTAAGTGAAACCACCTGATGGCCAAGCAACAGCGTGGTTAGAAAGTATGAAGACCCTGACGACTCCATTGAATAAAGTGGTTAGGTGTTGCCTGCCTGTTTGGGGTCCTCGTGATCACTCAAATCGCTAGTTGGAATTGCTATCCTAAATGGCAGTATGCTGCAGTCAGTGGCATACCTGCATCTAGTACTTCTACCTAGTCTTGTATTAATTTGCAATCTTTTTAGTTACGTTATCTTTTAAGATATTCCAAGTGAACGTTGAGATGAGCGGCGGCCCGAGCTACAATACCTGCTGACCAGGCTCGTGGCTGTTATGGTGGTGTCGACTCAGTTTCATTCAGGAGTGTCGTTCTTACTGGAGCACATATTTGAATACAGATCATGTGTTAGTACGTCGCCGTTCTGTCCCCCACTTTTGCTTGGCAGTGATCACCCCACCTACATCAAGGGCTGCTGTTGAGAAAATGGCTATGCCGTCGCTGAGACAAATAACAAAGTAGGCTGGAAAGCAGAATTAACCGTTCTTATCCGGAAGGTCGTAATAACTGCTGACTTGGCATCTCACAGGCCATTCATGAAGCAGTTACATTATCATGTGCATCGTAGTTCGTGGAGCAAACAAATATTGAAACTCGGAGATATCATTGGAGTTGTTGGATGCCAGACAAAGCATTCCTCTTGACAGTTCTAATAACCAGGATTAACATCCGTTAGAAGCTGGGGAGTAGCCCGATCGTCATTCATGCGGCTTGGCCAATAGAGAAAGTTAAGGAAATGAAAACACTTTTGCCTCAGGGAACCTCGGCAGACGATTCAAGCTTGTCCTCGCCACTTGTCCAAAAAGACCGTCTGTCAGTGAAGCTATCAGCGAGGGAGATGGCACACGTTCATAATAAATCCAGAAGATTGGAAGGCCTGGGCGCAACACCGGGGTCAGTTTTGGCTAGCCTCCTACTTCTGCTGTTGCTGCCACATACTTTCAATGCATGACACTGGTCAGTTGATTTAAGACCACTCGCTGAAACCGAGGTCTGGAATTGTATTTCGGCTCTCAAACGTGATTATTGGGCTGCTGATCCAGGTGACATTCTGCTGGCACTTTTCAAAGAAGGTGGGGGGGGGGGCTTTGGTTGAGGTGTTGACCCAGTTGTTTCAACTTGTTTGGACGACGGAGGCTATCCGTCGGTGCTGGAGTCACGCGATAAAAGCTTCTATATTCACGAAAGGTCTCAAGGGCTCTTTCGAAATCCACAGGGGAATTAGTTTGACCCCAATCATTTCTAGGGTTTTGGCACCCATTATACTTTGTCGACTCGATGCAGCAAGGACAACACCATGCGCTATTCCACGCTCTGCAAAAGGTTTTGTAGCCTGTTTTATAACTTATGGTACAATGTGCTTCTTCAAGACTAATGATTCGGTAGATTTAATGCTGGATAGTAATGCCGGAGGTTGTTGACTATTTGGTGTACTCGGGAAGCTGTATCAGCGGAGGCGACGGATGTGGAGCGAATGAAATGAAATCGTGCATCTTCAAGCCTAGGGCTATATTCCCTAATCTAGAACACCTGGAGATAGAGGGGCATTTCTCTGGGACTTGAGGGTCGCGTGTATAAGGCGACAATGAGAGCTGTATTACTTTATGGCAGCGAACCACGGCCGCTCAGGGTTTAAGACATGAACCGTCTTCAGGTATTTGATCAGTGATGTTTGTGTTCGTTCGCGCGTGTCAAGTGGCATCAATAAATAAGCAACGAGGAGGTTCGGAAGCGGGTATTTGGCAGTAGTTGTCCAACACGGTTTTTTTTATCCAATCCTCACTTTTGCACAGACTTAGGTGGTTAGGCTATGTACTGCGGAAGTCAGTCCCTCAAAAAGAGACTGGACCTTGGCGCGATTTGACGGCTTGCGCATCTCCATGACCTTTTGAGCTAACCTGGACGTCGTGGTAACCACACCAACAATTATTCATACGAAACAGGCCAATTGGTAGAGATCTGACAAACCACAGTCTCCTGGTTCTCCAGGTTGGAGGTTGGAGGGAAGTTGGCATCTCTTTCCGGAAAATGTGACAGCTCTGGTACACCGACGACGACTTCGGTTGAGGACGGTAATCGCTCTCATGTTTACGTGTGGTTGTCCTAACAGTATCTCAGCCCACATACAAACATGAATACTCACAACACCAATAATCCCATACTGCATGGGCCGTCTCGCAGTATAAACCGGTTGTTCTATTTGCTGTATGCAACAGGGTGGATAGGCTAAAACATGATACTGTCAACCCTTTCCCCATTGTCCTACCAAATTTAGTTCTTATCACCCGCAACCCTCATTACTGATAACTGCTTCACAGGTTTCACAGTAGATATATAGCTAATCGCAGTAACACGGAGCCGGTAAGCTTTATTTCTTGTCATTTAGCTTTAGGCCTCCCTGTCCCTTGCTTATACCTAGAGTACGAATTATTATAGGTGCCTCCAACGTCTATACCCTAAAACAGATGGGTCAACAGGGCGATTTCACATGAACGTTGAACTTGCTGGGTGTCGATATCTGCTTCACTTCGGATACGAGAATTCAGGACAGTAAGCAACGTGTGGAACTAATAGCATCCGCACCATCTGCCCGATACTGGCTGTACACTGCGAGTGACTCCATGGCCACCGTCAGCACGAAGGCCGCAGCCGCATTGTTAGATTGGATTTCTATTAACGGTAGACTCTGCTATCCACTTGGCAGGTTCTATCCAGACCAGCTCTAGATGCAACACAGAAATCTTTTCATTGTGTCCGCTTAAGTCCCTACTGATTGTAGTAACGTCGGCGTCAAGGACGCGTTTTGTTCGGGTTTGGACGCCCTCTGTTCGACGCGCAGTTCTGATGTAATCATTCTGATCGGGGATAGGAATACCAAGATCGCCCGTCTTGGTGAGGCCGAATCTTATGTAGATGGCAGGTTTGTAATGGCATCACTTCGCTCAGATAACGGTGGGCGGCTGTTGCAACCGTGTGCTGAGCTCAAGCTGTTTTAGTCAGCACTAGTTTTAGGCACTGCGCACGTCATTGTTATACTTCGCACCCGTCTTCTCTGAATCAGACTTGGCCTCAGATAGACCACATAGCCGTTAGTTATAGGTGGCGGGGTTCTATTCAGGACTGTCGTTCTTACTGGGGCATACATTTGAATTTGGATCTTGTTAGTACGTTGCTGTCTTTTCCTACTTTTGTTTGGCAACGCCCTACTGATAAAAACTATTTGCCGTTGAGAAGCTGGCTTTACCATAGTTAAAGTATAGGTATCAAACCAGCTTAGGAAATAGCCTTTGCAGTTCTCACCCTGAAGATTCTAATAGCTGCCGGACTAAAATCCCACAAACCATTCTGTTAGCAGGTTCATCGAATGAACAAACATTTGATCTCAGAGAAATCCCTGGTGTTGTTAGAAGCCAGACGGAACATCCCTCCTGGCAGTTCATGTAACAAGTGTAGAAGAGATGTTCGCAGGAAACTGAAACGTAGCCTAATTGCTGATTGTGAGGTTTGGTTAATGATGAAAAGTGGGGGAATGGAGACGGCTTTTGCTTCAGGAACACTGGCAAACTGTTCAAGCTTATCCGTGCCAGTGATCCCAGGCGACCGTCTGTCAGTGAAGCTGTCAGCGTGACAGATGGCACACTCATCTGTAATAAGTCCAGAAAGTTAGAACGATGGGTGGAACACTTTGAGGGTCAATTTAACTGGCCTCCTGCTTCTATTGCGTTGCATTGCGGCTCTCAAACGTAATAAAGCTGCTTGTCCAGATGACCTCGTGCCGGCACTTTTCAAAGAAAGGGGAGAGGTGTTAGTAGAGGCTTTGACTCAGTTGTTTCAATTTGTGTGGACGATGGAAACCATCCCTCCGAGTGAATATGTGATCACATTTTCACTCTTCGTCAAATTCTGGAGCAGCAGCCAACAATTGTATTTCTCAACTCTAATGAGATGCGTTCGATTCATTGGATCGATCCACACTTTTAGAGTCGCTCCAACGCAGAGGTGTGCCGACTAAGTACTTGAACATACTGTCGGCACTCTATTCCCATACTTCAGCTCAGGTTAGTGTTTACGGTGAACTGTCTGACATTTTCAGCACCATGAGTGGCGTACTTCAAGGCTGTCCACTGTCACCATTTTTGTTTAATTTCGTCATAGACGAAATATTGGAGGATTGTCTCCGGCACTCACAAGATG
>QNGE01000273.1:205428-264886 GCA_008508345.1 Paragonimus westermani | reverse complement strand
TGATGATGATGATGATGATGATCTAGAATGCTTGTCTGGCTCACTGAACGATTTTGTTGTTTATTGTAGGTTGCCTTCACCGGGGACATAGATCAATTGAGGAGAAACCGTCTGTTTAATTTATTCGATATTTCCGGGAAAATCCTTCGGATTACTGAATGATAGGTCAGCGGGTCATGCTCGCTTGCCGGTCTACTAACTGGACATTCGTAGTTGGCACTCTGGCCTGTAATTTCCGAGGTCCCCCTCTGTATTCCTTTAAACGTTTGTTTCTTCAATCAACCATATACTTTCTTACACTTTCAAGTAGTCATGTGAGCATCCTGATGATCGTGTGTCTGTTAAACCCATCGTTATTTGTTTTCATCCACAACAATGTGCTTTTCGCCATTCGACAGCCGTAATGTGCACTGATGTTCACACATGTGAGCGATTCGCGTTTGCCCACAACTTGGCAATGTAGGGAGGAACAGTCGATGAATATTGCAAACAACGTTCGTCTGTTTATGGCCGCTAGTTGGGTTCTTTTCTCTACCTGCTGAAACTTTCTACTTTGTACATCCATCTCTGTGTGTGCCGTTTGTGCTGTAAAAATAAGTATTGGTAATAAACTAGCCAAATTGAGTGAGTCAGGGAACGGTCGTTTCGAGCGACCTAGCCTGTCTCTTAACTGTGTGCCAATTATCAAGAGAGTGAATTCCACATCCAGGCCTACTCGTTTCACTTGCTTTTTTTTACTGGTGAATAGTAAGGGATTTTGTTTTCATATAACTTGAACGCCACTTGCAACTGATCGCAGCTTTTGCATTCTCATAAACCCTCCAGTCGGCCGTTTTCGAAAAGAAGCACTAGATTCGAGATTCATTTTCGTTATAGCTCGTCGGTAGTACATATCCTTGCCACGGCTTGGACTAGAACTCCGATTACGCTTTCCTAAGACAGCCGTGTTGACAAATGTGCCATTGACCTCACATTAAGCATGACTGAATCATTGTATGTAAACGCCAGTCAGCCACATTCGCTTGTAAGTAATCCTCTGATTCCTCGATCGCCTCGAGAGGAGGCACAGTAGCTGTCCTGTTAACTCCAGTCGATGACCCCTCGAGTAGGACTTCTCTCCAAGTTGAAATCACGGAAATTATTAACTTGTTGAGCGGTATTGTGTTCAGTGGTGAATGCTACATTACTGACGAGCTCTAACAAGAGCGGAACTCGAGTCTAGTGCTTTTCAAGAGAGGCCGACTGGAAAGTCTATGGGAATGTGACAGCTATGGTCAATTTCGAGTGATGTTCAATTCGTTTTTTCTTTAGCTGTGTTTAGAACACTAGCACACCGTCATGTCAAGCAGAATATCCAAGCTTGTTGTCCTCATCTAGTAAAGGCACAACAATAAGTCAAGACTGCGACATCTTGTTCATTACCTCATTCAGCTAGATTGCGTGAGCCGGGATGGTTCTCAGCTCACTATGGACTCGTCAAGTGTGACGTAATCTCAGGATGCAGAATCCTTTATCAGCCTCATCACGTTTGAGAAGTATGTTGTTGTAACCCGCCAGAGCTATAGCAGTTTGACTTGCAAAAAGTACTTTTTGACGTTTATGTCTGTTTGATCTGAAACAACCTACTACGGTATGCCATAACAGCATCGTCGGTGGGTACCTTTGGACGCAGGCTTAACACGAGTCTTCAGACGGCTTGGTTATCTGAATCACTGCAGTGGAGAGTTGCCACGATCGACTACTTGTCAATTATTGTTTGTTACTCGTTGAAGTATGCCCGTTGTATGCTTGTTTAGCTGTGGTTTGGTTTCTCTCTGTCGCTCAATTTCATCAAACTTTTCTCGTTCGCATTCTTTTTTACTGGCCTTTCGAATCTGGAAACATCGTTTATTTTCTCTTCTTGGCTCTAAGTCATCCGATCTGACTTTAACTGAATCGTTTGAGTATCTCTGTCTAAATATTTCTTATGGATCCTTTGAATCTATTTCTTTGTGCTCTTAGCGCTATTTCGTCGGCCGTTGGAATCTGAGCAAGTGCGTTCGATACTCTTCTAGCCGGAAGTCGCATGAGTAATGCAGTATTTCCTGCAATTTGGGGACCGAAGATGATTGTTTAAAATTTATTACAGGCTTTTCGTCTATTCCGTAAACGGTCAGACGATCGTCTTGGGCTTGCGAATGACAAGAAATACGTTGATTAATGTTTTCACTGTTACGTAGTCTTAATCTCTTGCCATATTCAGCTAAATTCGTGTGGTCAACAGTGCGCTACAATGCAGTGGCTCCGAGTTGTCACACTCATACCATTGATTATGAATCATCGGGCCTACTTGGCACACAGTACATTGAGTGATGAGTACTGTTGTGGCGTCGGAGCGAAAATTTTATCCAGTCCCTAAGTAGCCCGATACAATTTACGTCTGTGTTTGCGTTCCGGTGGACCCAACCATCTGTGTTGCTGTTTTGACTAAAAAATTGATTCAGGTGCACACTTGTACTGGACTACCGCGTCCATAAACCAGAACAAAGAAAATCGGAACGATACGAAGCAACATCAGCTTACTAAAAAGTGGCATTCCTTCTAAGGAAGGAGGCCATGATGTTTGCATCAGCGCTTGTCATTGTGTTGCAGTTTCGTTGCGCTTTTGTTGGCCTGCTCGTTACCATGTCCCGCAACCTTGTTTCAACCAATTAGGTTGCTGAACTCCGACATATCTTCATGCAAGTCATTTTACTCGCAAGTCCCTTTCGAGTAAACTTGACATGCCAACTGACTGTTCTCGAACTAGCTGACGCTAATCCGGTAACCCCTTATGGGGGCACGTTGTATGGCACCAACTTGATAGCGTTTGTCCGCAAACTGTCGTTCAGCAATGGAGTTGCTGATTCATTCTCGTCACATTACGTCCTTTTCCCGATGTCCCTGCTCATTTCTCATTCTTACCGATTCTACAGTGTTTGCGATACATGTTTCTTCCTACTGGACATTCCCACTGCTACCTTCTTTATCGACGGAATTACACCTGAGACTGTGGCAGCTTCACATATGTAGGTAGCACTATCTTTTCAGATGAGATGTCAACGAGCATAGCAAAGGCACAAGTTGTCTTCACCAAACTGCGTCACCTGTGACGTCGTAAAGACGGTCAGTTGTCGCTGATACGAAGGGCTTATAAGTGGACATAAAGTAGATTGGTCTCGTAGGCAACAGGGCCGTTCGCCGGCGCGTATTTCAGAACGCTCGGGATGCGCGATCGACTGGTTGAGTGACGGCGCTGCGCAGCCTACAATGCCAGATGAGCGTTTTTTGTACCAAGCATTGTGATGATGATGAAACACACTTCTCCATCCGTGATCTGTGCTCTCGTTCGTGGATCACAACTGACTGCATATACCATCGCAGAGATACTTTGGATTCAAACCTTGTCCCTCGTTTGAGACTTGTCAGATGCTGAGCCCAGCAATCATGGGACCTATTTTGAGCGCTTTTTGCATAGCTGTAGAGTTTACTGAACATTGTCTTCTCCCGGTGTCTCTTAACGTAATACCTCAATGCCACCGGCACTCTCGTCCTTCTCACACACATTAATTACGTCACGCTGTAGTTGAAACAATTGTCTCGCCTGATATGCTCTACTTTCTTAGGGCCATGCGATATAAATCTATCAGCCTTTTGATTACAAGTGCTTGTCTGTTGGCGACCTTAGGTGCGACTTGTATCTCCTTATTATACGTACTTTATTGACATGATCGTTTCGCACATAATTTGAATTGTTTTTAATTTAATCGAATCGCACTTTTCAAGTACTCTGTCATACCCTCCTGAATTTCTTCAATCAATGAGTTTTGGTTACTCTGCAATTTTGCGCATCTTTCTTGTGACCATATATGCAAACAATAAGCTGGTTCACTGTCTCGACATCAGACATGATCAGATGTACACGACACCTGCGCCAGCTGTTGTATGTCTGATGTTGTAGCACGGAGGCAACTTTTATCTGCTAATCGGCTGAACAGGATTCGTCATCATTATATCCATCCCACTTGTACCGTCGCTTCGTCTGATTATACCGGTGCGTACGCACACACAGCAAGGCCAAAGGCGGCTTCGAATGTTAAGGTGTTTTTCGCGTTGGACTGTATTTTGGGTACATGGGGCGCAAATTAGGTCATTCGATAATCCAACCGTGTTGCAACTGTTCTCTTGGTGTCTCTCTGTGAATGGGCTTAGTGCTAGTCGGTCACTACGTAAGTATCCGGTGGAGTTCTGGGGTGCACAACAACGCTTGTTGAATTAACTTTTGAGAACTCGCTAGATATAAACTGAGCACCATTGTCCAAAACAAGAACTTCGGCGAAACCCATTCAGGGGAATCCGCGTCTAGAAGACAAGTACTGATTTGGTTGGCCGATCTTTCTATAATACCTACTTCTGGTCCCTTAGATGTAGCAGAAACAATGCTCAGAAGATGAACACCACTGTCTGATCAGGCAGAGTCGGTGTGGATCTGGCCTTATATTTACTCGAACGACCAAAGCTGTGGCTCGACATCTGAATTTGATTTCGAAACTACCACATTCACTGATCCCTCTAACGAATTCACGAACGCCTTCGTCCACAAACGTTTCTGTGCATCAGCGACTTCCTCTTAGTCAACCCTGTGTGTATCTCATGTAACTTTCGAAAACTCTGATTTAATTGAGTTCGGAAAGACGGTTATTTCACCAGATAGTTAGTCGCATCATCTGAAGGATTCTCGCATTAATGGTTCATTACTGTCCTCCAAAGAAAAGATTTGCTAAGATGATAGTGTCTCCAATAGGAGAAAGCTCTTTGATCAAATCTGTGGTGTGTGTTAGACATGGGACAACAGGTACACGTCCAGGTTCTGGTGAAGACTTGTATTCAACACTGAGGTCATGAATTAAAATGTTGGATGGCCCCACCATTGAAAGAGGTCAACAGTATGCGCTAGAATACCCTTCTTGCTATTAATAATGGCTGATAATGGTTCATGATCGATGTGTGATCAGTCCGAAATGAAAAGTTGTTACAATAAATCATTTTATGGAATTTTATCTCTACAGAACTTAAAGCTAATGCCTCCCCAGTTAGGTTATAATTCCGTTCTACAGGAGTCAGCTGTCGGAGTGGCGTGAGCAATGGTGTCCTCTGATTTATTCCGGAAGGAGTGTAGACTTAGATCTTTTCGGATACATTTGCTGCTACGATGGGTCATACTGTATTAACACCAGCAGCAATGCCAAAAATTGATTGTGTAGACTCAAGGAGTGTTATTCAGTTGCCCCGTTTTATTTAGAATTGTTCGAAGATAAGTTATTCAACGGTGCACGATACGTATGCATGTCAGGTACAAAACCATCGTAGTAGTGGGTTGTACTCAAATATAGTTAAAGGGTAGTAACGTCAGTACGTGGTAGTATTTCACAGTTGACTAACTTTTCGGATCTGGATATCGTCTATTAGAGTCAGCAACAAATCCCAGATAACGAGAAAAGTGTAGGGAGAAAGAACGTTTTTTCCGCACGAATGTAAAATCCGAACTGTTCAGTACACTTCACCAGTTCGTTTGTGCTAATTTCCACATTAGTCTTAACGCGGTGTTGGACGGTCATCAGTATCCACTTTCCTTGTCGGAAGATCTACGTAGTAAGTTGAACGAGGGGCGATGCTTTGCCGAAGTAGATCTGACAGATGCCTGTCTGTAGTTTTTTGTCACACGTTCCAGGGAGTTGCTGTCAGTCGATATCCACTACTGACTGTTCTCGTACACGCGTTTACCATCTGGTGTTAAAGCTATGCCCGCAGTCTTCCAATTACTAATGAACGCGATGTCGTCAGACTTCCCGGATGCACCTGCTTGCCTGGATGATATCGTGGTGGATGACGCCGATGAAGACAAGCTGATAAAACGTTTGAACCAGGTTATCAGCCAGCTCAACAAGTACGGATTCCACATATGTCAAGAAAAATACCAGTTCTTTATGCGTCCACTCAAGTACCTGGTGCTCATCTTTGTGTACAATACCCCCCTAGACTCTGAAAGCATCCAGGCAATTGACCGGATACCCCGCTGCCCGATGTTCCAAGTCTTTGCTCACTTCTCTATCTCACCAGCCGTTACATTGTGTTTCTTCCTGACGTGTATCACCAACACTCAGAAACCAACATACATTTGATGAAAGTAAGGTCTATGCCGAACTCCGGAAAATCGTTGATACACGATGATTCCAGCCTTGAGATAGTGGTCGCATCGGATGCACCAAACTGCATGATCGGGACTGTGATTTCTGACATCTTTCTCGCTAGCTCTTGAAAGACGATCGTTCATTTCACCCGCTCCCTCACACATCAGCCTTTGGCCAGATTGAAAAGAAAGATCGTGTACTTAGTTTTGCTGTGAGGAACTTCCCCGAGGTGTGTGTATTGGTCGTCATTTCACCCTGCTTACCGCTCACAAGCGACATTTTGCAGTCTTCAGGTTAAAGAATAGGATTCCTATCTGCACGGTGATTTGACTTCAGCGATGGACCACGGTGCTGCTAACCTATGCTATCAATCTCACTTCAAGTATGCCTCCATCACGACAGTTCGATAAGCAGACGAACTCTCCCGCTTGATTGGGTCACAGCCGTTTTACCTATCGGAATCGGTAGCTGCAGCCTCATCGCTCGGATCATAAATGGATTGTATGATCTTCGACACTATCCGCCCACCTCCAGCCACCTCAGAAGTGGTCCATAGGGCAACACTACACCCGCAGTTGCCACAGTCCTATCATTCAAGTGACCTGATTCAGTACGTCTGGAGGCGTTCCTCTCCATCTGAGAAAGTTGAAATATTGATGGAACTGTATATCAGATGATCCATCAACTTTATACCAGACATCAAGCAATCAACGGAACAAAGACGTTAGCACACAGCTGTCTGCCGACGAAAGATGGACAAGGAACCTGGGCAACTGGTACGCTGTTGTCACAGTTTTGCTTTGGCGTCTAAGACATCCTTGGAGACTTCACTACAAAGTTGACCCGATCGGCGGCGGCATGGTCTAGGATTCACCTAAATTTCACGAGACCACTTCGTAGAAGGGTCATTTTCATCGTCAGGATACTTCCGGTGAATGGCTGGCGGTCACCCCTATGCAGACGACTACCACACGCGCTACAATCTCTCGGCTCCAGATCTCCAGCAGTCTCGGTTGTGCAAAACCGCGCGTGAATGATGACGGACGCCAGCCCACCTTGCCGACTTTTGCAGATTCCTACAATCGGAACGGCATCAGTTGCATTCGTTCGTCACCCTTCCATCCACCTCCCGTGGGACAGGCTGACTATTTTAAGGGCACGTTCAGGCGTGCTTGTCAAGAAACTTGGAGGTTGGGATCTGCCGCGGAGTTGTTGGGGACATTCGTAATGCATTTTCGAGCGACGCCGAATATACGAATACCATGTGGACTATCCCCCTTTGAAGTCAACATCGATCGACAGATTTGGATCTTTAATTGTGCTGACGAAGCAAGCCGCAGGAAAGTCCTCTTGCAGATATTTTACTCTCTTTTGTGAGTCGGTTTTCTGTTTGAAATTTGTGTTCACCTTACGATACTTGTTCGTGTTCAAACTTGCGAGTCTCAAGGATTAAGTTCTATCCCTTGGTTTTTTGGTCACCCAGGCCGTTAAGCGTTAGCGTGGTTCACAGATGTTGTTAGCGGGACGCAACTTCTTTTATGTACCTGCTGTTTCGCCACGTTGCGTATACCAGGCGCCGTGCGTTGTAACGCCAAATTAGTTGATCATCTGACAGCGTTACCACGTTGCACACTTCTTTGGTGTGCAGCCCTGGGTCGAAATCTCAACGCGACAGCGTCACCTTGTGATACCCCTGAGCGTTCGTTTTACCGCACTGCATGCAACATCCGAGCGTTACGCTAGCCGACGTGGTTACCAACAAGCCTATTTAATATTTGCCTATTCAAATCTTTTAACAATATCGGCGCAATGTGAATGTGTAATCATTGGGGCTAGGATGGCAATAGGGAAATATGGTTAATGTGTTCCTATCTGGTATCGAGCAGTCAACTGACAGAAATGCGTAGTCTGTTTAGTTGGACCACATACTTCGTAGACTGGCTGAGCTTTCAGCCGCACCCCTCACTACCAGTGTTGAACGAAACCACCCACATATCCCTATGATCGTCCAACCTGTTCTTGAAAGTACACTACCATTTTTGCCGTGTTCAAGGTAAAATGCCGTGGAGTTGAGGGAACCATTGTTCTGTTTATTCCGTATTGGCCATCCCATTCTTTCATTTGAAATTTGTTTGCCGTTGCAATAGCCGGTTCACGCTATCCACGACGATCACGATACCCATTCTTCACTCTGCGTATTTTCAGTGCCTTTGGTCATGTTCGATGGCGTCATTTGCTTCCAGGCTACTGTAACTCCTACCGACAGGGACTAATCGTGTTGCCATTCTCTACCAGTCTCCGTCTGATTGAATTCCAGCATTGTAACATAATGTAAAGACATATTATGGTGGGATTGCTCAACTTCCGGTACTGTACGACAGTGCGGAATAGGAGCGTGCTCATGTTGGTGTATCCACGCGTACATGTTAGGGAGCATGATTTAGAGGCAACTCTTCACTGTGTTCTCAAAAGACGAGTGCACTTTTTCTAGTTCATCTTGCCTCTCATACTTGTACAGAGTCTCCGTCACTTTATGCAGTGAGATAAGTGAACAGTTCCGGGAAACTGACGGTTTTCACACGCCCACCACATTTGCTCCCACTTCGTTTTGTGAAAAAAATAGGGACGTGTTAATCCACCCGACATTTATTGGTTATCGTGGGGTGCGCCACCCAACTCCCCAATCTTCCCCGCCTGGCATTATAAAATTCCACAGTAATATCGTGTTCTTGTTGGGCAACTAGTTCTGTAGAATTCTTGGCGGCTGACAAAGGCGGCGCTCACATTCTTTGTTCAATCAGTTTACCTCAAAAATTTCAACCCAGTCGTTCACAGTTGGTTGACACATTTAACAATCTGGTGTTGTTTATTTTTCTCAGCTGTTAACAACCAGATTGTTATAAATTCAAGATGCTGCTCCATACACTGCACCCTCTTGTACTGATCGTAATCGCGATACTTGGGTCTTTGTGGTCCCAGTCACGCACGAGTAAAATGATCTTGCCGACGGGTCATGGTAATCGAGTGACCATACAGATCGTCATTTTAGGTTATATATGTTAGTATCAGTTGAGGAATGAATAAAATCGTCCCACTTAGATTACTGATGAACATTCGCAGCTCTGGCGTTCATGTGAACTTATCCGCCCGATGTGTTTCAAAAACACGCCCTAGTTTCCACTTGTGCACTTTCTATGGCTTATCAGTTTTACGTTGTATTTTTTAGTCATCTCGTTGAAAGCCGATCAAGCCTGTTAGGCGCTTTGCTGTTCACTGCACATTAGGGGTGGCCAATTTGGGTTGTTTTACTTCTTCCTGGTGAGTTTCGTCTTTCTTTTTTATCAGTAATGTGTAATGTGTTAGTGAGTTACGTCTATCCTACGAGCTGTCCGTTAATTTGAAATGATGCTTTTCCACCGTGGTTGCAGGACCACATCGGATCGTATTTGACCGTTCCTGTGACTTTGTCTAAATCCATTGTCCTAACTGTCAATCATCGTTGATGTACAGCCCAAATAACTGCTTGATTTGGGTTCCCGTTTTCCACTTGCAGTTTTAAGGAACAAAACGCATCCCAAATTTTGCTTCACCTTGTCTGAACACCTCGAATAGTATGCAACAAATTTGTCCTTGAGTAACTCTACTATCCACGACTACTGAACATCGGCCATTTTAATTCAACGTGATTTATAGTGAAAAAGATTAAGGAGTTGAAGAAAAAGCAGCTTTTTTGCTTTAGCATCGCTGTTTCAATCGGCTTAACTAAAAGTTACTTGGGGGTGGAAATGATTATGCTGTTCGGTTGCCGTTACGTATTCCTTAATCCTCACGTCCAATGGGTCAAATAGGGCACCCAATCCTTCTCTGGTTTAGAAATTAGTGACATTCAGTTTGTAGAGTACAACGGGTGTCTTAGTTTCGCAACCTCGGACTTCACTTCTCCTCTACTTCAAATTGCATCCATATTGACAATGTTGGTCTCCGGTCTGCTACAGTGCTCAAGTCCTACTATCAGAATCGACTTTGCTGACGCACTGGTAGATGTGTACTCCATGGTCAAATCATACAATTCGATGATTATTTTGGCAAAAGTAATGTGATTGTCAGTCGTAGGCAAGACACTTGTTTCAGGTTGTCCGAATCTATTAACTGTGCGACTGAGTCGGACTTTTGCTATTCGCCAACCACCATCATTGTATAAGGCACAGTAGGTCAGATAGACTATTTCGAAATTTGTCATACGTCACACTGCACCCACTAATCTCTCTTTTGTGACTCATACAGAGTGCCACCACCCAAACTTTCCTATGGTCCAGTTATCAATAACTGAATATCCAGTTGAAATGCGATTAGTTTATTTGGTCTTCTCAGTGCATTTGGTTTCCAAAACAGTTCAGAATTTCTGAGAGAGAGAGAGAGAAAAGGGGCTGTCGTTTTCTGCTTGCGGTTGTTCCTACTACCATGCAGTTGGTGGTAATCCCTGGTGATCTGAAACATTCTTACTAACATCTCAGTTCGGTGTTGGCTTGCTACTTACGTTACTGTTCTATATTTTTCCTGCTACATTTCCCCATGTGAAGCAGACGAGTATCACGTTTGCCATCATTCATATATCGCTCATGCGATTGGGAATGGTCAGGTTGGCAGAACGTAAACTCTCCATCAACTGGTGATTAGTGGAGGATTTCGGTTTACACAATTTGAACATCACTGACGATCGATCGCATCTGTCACATTCCCATAGATTTTCTGGTCAACTCTTTGCCAAAAGGAAACTGTGCTCCAGTTCCGCCCTTGTTAGAGCTCGTCTGTAGTGCATATTCTTGCCATGGCCAGGGCCAGGACTCCGGCCATGCTTTCATGAGGCAACTGCGTTGACCAGTGCCCCATTAACTTCACATTAGGTTTGACTGAACCATCATATATAAACCCCCAGCCACAGTTGATTGTGGATATTGTTCAGAATGCACGATCACCTCGAGAAGAAACACAGTAATAATCCTGACAACCCCAGTCATTGGTCCCACAATTAGGACTTCTCAAGCTGAAATCGTGGCGATCACTAGCTTGTTGAGCGGTGGTTTGATTACGGATGCATAGTGTGGAATTTTGACAACTACAGAGTGAACACCTCAATCGATTGCAGTTGTCGCATTCCCATAGACTTTACAATCAATCCCTTTCGGAAAGGAGCATTATACTCGAGTTTCGAACTACGTGTTTGATAAAGTTAGGGTACTTGAATACCTTTTAAACTCCGTGTACGTAACACGTTTTTTAAAGATCACACACCTGTGAGGTAAAGCAAGGCATGTACCTAAAATTGGTTTGAACAACTCTGAAGTAAATGGCGCACCTCGGACATGGAATATTAGACTTACATGCAACCAATCGCTTTTTATCCGCTGAAAGTCTTGTCCCTGCACAAAGTTGTTTTTACTGTCAGTTGGACTTTTTGATATCGCTATCCACCTAAGTTAAGTGCCCACAAAAATTGGCCACTGTGTTAGTGGGGTGCGACCAAATTATCATATTTTAATATCCAGCCACTTTCATTCATGAACACTATATAGTTGGCCCGATTGTCCATACAGAAGATATAGCCAGTTCCAAGTAGGCTGACTGGAAAGTTTGTGAGAATGAGAGCTGGGGTCACTTGTGCGTGATGTTCAGTTTGTGTTTCATCAACTGTTTAGTGTCAAACAGAGAACGCTACTGCGCTGGTGTGTGTTGCTGGACACTTCGGAGCTTGTCACGACAACCCACGCGTTGGTTGCAGCGGTGTTTTTTTGTGTTGTCTACCTATTATCAGGCATCCCATGGGCTCATCGTTAAACTTGAGAGCTGTGTATTTCTCTCCATGTTCGTTTGGTTCAGCAGGCTTGGAATGTAGGATTGAATTTGTTAATTCACAGGCCCTTCCCTTAGCTTACTGCTCAGTGGTTTTGACTGAACTTGACATCAAACAGAACAGGTTTATACTGAACCACTACAACCACATGTACTTTGTTTTACCGCAGTTGTATTGTCTGTACTGTGAACTTTTGACTCAAGGTACAGTGCTTGAGTACAAAAGTGCATACGTTTACGACAATTTTTTCTCGATTGGTTACACAGTATTGTTTAATCGATCGGAGCACCATTTCTTTCCCGACCATCCGGTGACAAACTGACTAGCTAGGTCAAAATCAAGCTCAAATTGTCTTTTTCCCCAGTCAGTTTTTGAGAAATCACCATCAGTAGATCTGAGAGTGAGTATCAAGGATGCAGACCCGTAGCTGTTAGTCCTCAATGCTGATCAAGGTCTACGGAGTGATTAGAGTGAGCACATTTGTTTTACTTCTGTCCATGTGTCCGTTAACCGTTCAGTTGGGTAACCTGTAAACAACACACATTTGTTATACTGACGTTAGCCGTCAAATTAAAGCTTGCGATTTTCAGTCTCAGGCTTCCTACTGAAGCTGCACAATCGCATATCACCCAGACCAGAGATTTCAAGAACGGTTATAATTCATAGGGTATGCTAGTTTTCTCATTCATCAAAGGTAAAAAACGAAGCTGTTAAGCAGATTTGGTGATATGTGATCCACGTTGGAGCTGTGGTTTGATTTCCGACGTTCTATGACAAATTACATGTCTACATGCGACTAACTGGCACATCGTTCAGACCGATTGAAATTTTTTCACGACAGACTACCATCTAAGCAGTCGATAATTTTACATATTGGTCACGTTTCATTTCTGGCACAGAAACTCCGTCTGATCTGGTCTTCGATTCCACGAAGTGCTTCAACTTTCCTAGTGGAGAATTTGTTCCTTTCCCTAAGTGATGTTCAGCTTCTTATTGCGAAGCTGGTAGGTTTGTGCCAAGCTCAGTCGTCACGTTGCCGCTCGAAAATATGTGGTATTGCGTTGGATTTATAATGTAATGTGTTTACCTGCCGCTGTTGCGATCTTATTGCTCATACAAGTGCACATTCAGTAATGAGGTCGATGACGTTGTGTGTAGGGTGCTGAGGAATCAGTGACGCCATGCTTCAAGAGCTAAGACACGATAACCCTGCGAATTTTAAGGACCATTGTTCTACGGTTCTTACAGTACTGTGAACCACTACGAAAGATCTTGGTAAGACCCCAGCGTTAATCGTGGCCGTCTTTCCGTTTTGCAGGTCTTTTAAATTGAAGTCGGCCTAAACGTGGTGTTTTTCATTTGCTTTCAGCGGATTCGATGGTACTGATATACTATCACTGAAATAAGAGCACTTTTCAAAGGTGGTTATTGTTTGAGCAAGTGCGACTTAGTGAATCGGCCCAGTAACTGTGATAGAGATTACGAATTTGATGCGAGAGGTAGAAGAGATCGAAACTTGTGATCAAACTTTCAGAAGACGTAACACAGATAACATGAATGTAAGAACGAAGTCGGGAGTTATCTACAGACGGATTCCCATGAAGTAGATATTGAAGCTATCATTAGCAGTTAAGTGGTGGTAGCGTTTTGTGTGCGAGGCAGACAGAATTTTTGTTACGAAGCCTTAACTTAACAAGACTGTCAAAACATTACAAAATAGAGTGTTTACTTTAATACCTAACCGAACTTTTTCCGGGAGCGACACGAGTTTATCACAAAACAGTAACAATCCTTTGCTTCTGTGCTCATGGTACTGCGTTTGTTTGGCTGATTTTAATAGTCTCGGCAACCTACTCACCTTATCTTGTTGTTGTAATGTAAAGCGGTTTGACATCGTTAGTTCTCTGGCCGATCCCGCTTGAGTTCTTCGTGAGAACATTTTGAAGAATACCCTTCCCGGTCGTACGCTATCGTTCCGGTATGTCTCCTCAGTTGTCTTAATTTGCAGTTGGCGTGTTTCTGCCTCTAATTACTAATGGGACCCTCTACAACGTTTGTCAATCGACCGTATCGTCCTCCGTAGAGGTTGGTATTTGCATGGCTTTTTCGTTGTTCACTTCCTTCGGGACATTATAGATCAGCCTTATTGCAGCTTCAGATGGCAATCAATGTTCAGCATTTTCCGCGGAGCTGTCGTCTTAATTAGTCGTAAGCGGTCTGGCCTGATTTGCCTCAGTATACTATACACAGTCTATCATCAAATTATTGCCTTTCTTTCTCAAGTGTTTATTTTGACCTTACTTAGAACTCCGATGAGTCTATCTCGTTTCCAAATGTTTTTTTTGTTTTGTGGGATTGTGGCACCTTGCTGTTGATCGTTTGAGCGCAGTCGTAATAGTCTGAAAAATTAAGTTCCATCTGTTATTCTTTCTCCCTTTTGCGGTACCACATGAAGCATCGTCACGAACCGTCAGTGCGTTGCTGCTGACGATGGTGAACCATGGTGATGGCAATCTTACGTGAATTAGCTTACTCCGTGGACCAATTAACATGGTCTAACACGCAACCGCATTAGGCCTAACACGCGACTGGTTTCCACTGTGTTCCTTGGTCATGCTGTTCTCACAATTCACCGACGGCATTTTCCACATGGCAGACGGACGAAATATATCCGTTTCGGCTTGCTTATTTTTCCGAACGAACAGCGGTTTGGTTGTGCGTTTCAAGGTGTTAAAGCGCGGCTGGGTTCCACCCACGTCTTTTACGTATGTATGTTTAAACAACCGTCATGCTCCCGCGCGTTTTGCCTTGCGGTTGAGCAGAGACAGGCTGTCTAGCCCTCAAGGTGCTCACGTGCGTGTTCGTCCCACATCCCGTTTCCCACCCCAACTTGTCCATCCTGCTTTATTTCCGTGCCATCGTCTCCGCTCTGTCGCCCACACTCATGCAGGCTCACGTGACTTCATAGTAATCGATTTGCGTAGGCGTCGGATCGACCGCCACCACTAACAGCGTAAATCGCGTTTGCGTATGTGTGCATGTGTTTCCGGAGCGATGGGTGTTCGCACTCTCAGCCGATAGTTGCCTAGTCGTGACTGGTCATGAGTTGCCCTAACTGTTTCCATTTTGCTGGTGTCGTAATGCTGAAGGGTATGCGGGGGAATACAATTGGCCAGAGAGAACCCAGGTGCACACTATGGCTCAGCCAGTAGTTCCGCTATATCGGTGTGGTTGAGCGTCATTGTGACAGATGGCAGTGATAGTCATGCATTTCAAAAATGCAATTTGCTGTTCCCCGTAGTTTCCTGGTTCGTTCGTCCGTCTAATTCCTTAACCACTGTTCTGTTAACTTAGATGTACACAGGACTTGGCTGGTTTAATTTGAATATCACACACTTTAGTAGCAACCGAGTTGCCCGACCTTACTAGTGGGAGACACAGTTGCTACCCGTTTACTTCGGTCGTCAATCCCTGAGTTAGGCAGGTTGTACGGTCACTACTCAGGCGTAGGCGGTTGAACGTTCAAGTGTGACAGTTTGGTCTCATATAATGTGAGGTCACTGGGGCAGTGGCCAATACGTCTGTCTTATGCGTGTCCATACCCTGTCTACCCCTAATTGTCTGTCATATATAACTTGCATGTTTTACGTTTGCGACTGATGAGAATAAACGAAATGTTAACCTATCGCAACATGTCTTCTTTCTGCACTGATGAAGTTATTGAAGGGAACCCAGTATTTCAAATGTCTTATGAAGTTGTGGTTGGGGTGTTAAATCGCAATCGCGGCGGGGATGCACATCACGGCTAAGCTCCTAGAAGAAAGAAACTCTAGTCTACTGTTTCTTTTTGACCGATTTTCGCTGGGAAGTGTATCCAGATGCGAAAAACGCGGTAAAATATGAGTGATGTTTAAGTCAAATGGTTAAATTGGTTACATGCTCATATCCGAAATATTTTCGCAGTGAACATCGTATGAGTTACCTCCTAACACGAAAGGTGATTAGGGAGACGGATGAGCTAAAACTGTGGGGACTAAGTAATTGTAGTTTCAAAAAACACGACAATCACTGCTTCCGGTCACAGTAATGTTCAGTCACGTTGGTTTGGTGAAACCACTGGTCAAATCGTTGAGTGCAACTCAGTGCTAATCTCAGTCAGTTTCATCTCTCGTCCTCCGGATAAAACCAGTATTCGTGCTAGACGGTTTATGGTGATGTCGCTTCTGGTGACAATATATGTGCAGTTCTTGGGATGTTATACTGACTAATTCGAGTCTACTTACGACACTCAAGTCCGGATTCCCTCTTGTACAATTGCCGTTTCAGATCGATTAGGTACCTCGGTTCAGGCGACCATATCCGCGCGACCTTCATCAGCCTTTAAACGACTGGACTCGAATTGAACTCTTTTGTAATCAAATTAAGAAGACATCCCCTATCAGATTGGAATTCGGGCTTTGGCTTTCGTGTTTACCGGACAAACGCGTTGATCAACAGTCGCCTGATCTCACAGTGGATGCGACTTAGTCCTCATGTAGCACTCAAAGTAGCTACAGACACATTCCTTTTTTGGGATTATATTGGCCATGTTTTGGCAAAATCTTCGTTTTTTGTTGAAATATGCTCAAGCACAAAGTATAGTGTTTGGCGTATCTTTATAATTACGGCAAAATTACTGTGGCTCGGGGTGCCGTTGGCCCCGGCAGTGGTCCGTAGGACGTCAGAGTTAAAAATAAGTGCAATTAAGGAAACAAAAGAAAACATAGGAACAAGAAAAACGGACCGTTGTGAAACAAAAAAGTTAACAACTGCGAATATGGGCTCACCGGTGATTACGGAACATCTCCATACCACAGTTTCCAACTGACAATGTGGAGGGTCTTGAACTCCTCAATCAGGACGGTCAAGGCTTCCGTATCTGGTGACCACATCATCACTAGGTTGACTTGTGGTTTGATCCAACCGTCAACATCGACAGTGAACAATGCACGATGTGATAGGCGGTCTGTCAGCATACGGAGTACGCGACCCAGCCATTGAAGACCCTACACTTCCGCCATCTCGGTTATCAGGGTCAATACTCCCACAATCAGGTCGGAAACTTGCCTGTTTTTCTCATGCGGTTTGCCCCGGGGATTCTGCAACTGCTGCATTGGGAGACTCGTGGGTATCTTGGAATTGGTAGAAGTAAGGCAGCTACCCTTGTGGTTGTCACATGATGTTCTAGCAGCTTTTTGAAAATGGGACTGACGGTTGATAAGCGCTATTCATGAGGTATCTACTTAGCCTGGCATACAGAACGGAGGAGTGTGGTCGGTTAAGCTAACAATACCTCTCTACTCTCCGAGACGAGCTAGTGGAAGATTGGCTGAACCGAGAGCTTTATTGCGTCTCAATAGTTTAAGCTCTTTAGCCATTCTATTTTCGGATGGAGGATCGACGAAAATGTCACAACCAACCGTAAAATCTCGATCATCCGTGGTTGAATGAAATGAAACAGGCCAGATGAACTGTTCCTTGAGGTGCTAAGTTCATACTTTTGGTGGCCGCGACGAGTTATAAATTCTTGAGGCATATTTTTTCACATACAGTCCGACTAACATTGTGTGGACCGCCAGCGCAGCGACGAATCGGAGAAAACGACACCCAAGCGTCTCCCGATAGAAATGTCCTCCCTTTATCTTTGGTTCTTTCGGCGAAGTAAGCCACACGGTTCTTCCGCAGACTCTTTGTAAGTTTGTGTTTCAGTTCACAGCGGTCATTGTCGTATTCACAATCAGGGTAGATCGGTCGACTTTTGTTCGTGAGTTCTGCACTTCACTTCTATCGTGTCAGTGGTAGTGTTTTGGAATAGATCCCTTGGCAAGAGATACGTATGACAGCTCACTGTTTTCCCAGTGTTCCTGTGGTTCACTGCACCCTGCTGAAAACCTGCTACCTGTCTAAACGAAAACAAAAAGTTGTGACATTAGGCAAATTACGGTTTTACGAATTTCCGTCAGTTATTTTAAAGTCAAGATGCATCAGCAAAACGAAAAATGACCATTGATACTGATATCTCGGCTCTTCTGTTGGTCAACTGGACTATCCTTGTGGCTTGTTTGTCTTGCCACGTGACACATTTAAACAGCCTATTTTATTCCGACGCCCGATTTTACAAAATCCACTGCTACGCCAGTACACTGTCAGGGTTGGTCATTGCACTGACGTGACAGTTTGTTCGCATTGTCGACATCAGTTGACGTCTTATCGATGAGTTCGTACAATCCAACCCCTTTGCACAACCGGGCAGTTAGACTGTTAGTGCTGTTTGACAGACGTTTCATGTACTGTCGTCGCTCAGTTTTCAACTGAGTGTATTACGTGTGTGAGCAGATGATCTCTGAACAATCGGTAAAACAAAGCGGCCAGCGACGACGGCGTGATCTGAGTCGTGATGGTTGCTTCGAAATGTGCGACAATCTTCAATGGGATGGTGCCACCGACGGTTGATAGCGACATCGTTGATTTGTGTCCATGTTTAAGTTGCAGACGGTGGTCTCTGGTGGGCGTGTTTTTTGGTTCGTTAGATAGAGACCGTGAGATTCATACAGTCTTACTAGCCGACGGCCGTTCTCAGTGTATGTCGCATGGATGTCGACCATACCACCTAGCCGCTTCTTCTCTGTAATAAAGTGACTAAGTTGTGCGTTCATATCGCCAGAGAGCACTATGGGGTCTGGAACTAGTTCTTTTGTATGATCGTGGGATGGTGTCTCACAACCTAAGCACTCTTAGGCGGTCAGTAGTACGACATGCAACCGGTGAACGACCGACCAATCCCCGTTAAATTGCCGGACGTGGCTGCGCTTAGTAGCGTTGTACAATGTGCAGCTCCGTCTGTGGGTGGTACGGTACGACTCGTAAGCTCAGAAGCCAAAGGGCAGATCTCAACACCAGGAAGATCAGGGGTTAGAATCGACTATTGGAAACGAGTGCATGCGGTACGCGTGGTTTGTCACAAAAAATAATGTGGCTTGGCTACTGCCAAGAATATGAATACAGAACAACTGTGAAAAATATTATGTTCGTTACCGTATATTTTTACATCCCTGTAATGGATGCCTTTCAGTAAAAAACTTTACAGATGGAGTTTTTTTGCGGTCACAGCAGTTGGACCGAATTTCTGATTAGCGTAACTCTCCGGATCGACACACTACAAGAGCCTGGCCACCACGTCAAGCCAGCTGCAGAAGCTATCTAATATCATTCACGTTATTCACAAACTATAAATGCGGTTACGAACTGCTTATGAGTACATTGTAGAAGTCACCGTGCTGTTTTAGAGTTGACAAAAGCTACGGAAATGTATGCTTTTCACCTCTTTTTAGAAGTTAACTTGATCGTCTTTGCATGCCGTTTACGGAGGCTTTGATTTACCTGCTCTCTGTACTCCGACGTTCTTGCACATGCGACCTTTTCAGCTTCGACCTGTGATGGTAACTTCGCTCACTTTTGTATTTTTGTGTTATTGCTCTATAGGTTTTTTGTGGGGTCAGTCTAAGCAATTTCCATTTTTATGTGGAAACCTTGTCAGAAGTTAACGCTTTCATGGTTCATCCGAGAACGAAGTTGTGTTTTTCTGAAGCTGACCCCTGCAGTCCATTCTGTTTCACGATTTCTTTCATCTTCAGGTGGAAATTCCGTTCAAATCGTCCACTTGGCGCTGCCATATTTTTTCGAAGGTGACATTTCCGTTTCCTGCGTAGGTCGCGCCAGTAAATGACTACCAGCCATCAGAACCTTTATACTTGGACTTCTTTTCACCGTAAAATTTCACATTGTTCCATCAATCACGACATTTTTTGTTCACTTCAGTGGTTATTTGTGCCTCAGTTAGTAAAGGGTATGCGCACCGGTTTCCGACAGCTTGTGTGCGGCACACTCGTCCTTAACGTGTTTGCATGTTTAATACCTATTCAGTTGTGAACCTCTTTACACTATGTTCGAAGCAGATTAAACTGGTTGTCTCTTATCCACTTTCTATAAAGTCTGCATCCATTACTGATTGGTTTTGCAAAATGAGATCGATTCACCGATGATTTATTGACAGCCGTTTTAGATCTATTCAGTCGCCTAACAGCCACTTTTCATCCGTTTCTCACCTCTTTGGAAGTCACTGTTCTTTCGTTGCCCTACTGGAATTGGGATCAAAATAACAAACTATCGGCCACTGCTTTTGATTTTAGGCTTACTGGTAAGCCTCAGCCGTTCAATCCATAGTGGAGGAGATGCGCTCAACATTGACCACCTAGTGAACCTCAGCCACTGTGTCGTGGAGTGGGGTATCAAGATTGCAAAGTTATGCTCCACAGTTTGAATGCAGGTAGAGCTAAGTGTCCACATAATTATATATCAACTATTGTTTTTTTTATGGTTTCTGTAGGTTTAATTTTGGTTTACTTGTAAAGTTCTGTTTCAACCGACGACAGTTTGCTCATTTCGTGCACTGCGGGACTCGCTGCTTGAATAATACGATCAATCGAGCTCTCAGTGAACATTTGGATATCAATTCTGCGTAACAGTATGACGGTTACCGTGCGCGTCACTACATTATTTTATGCTAATGACAGCGATTTTCAACCACATCCCAGTCAACTTGACTGCTTTTGCTACCCAATTCTTTCCAGAATCGTGACTGGCTCATGTAACTCTGTATGTCGCATTGCACCAGCAAACGTCCCGATATGTAAAAGTGGAAAACGTAACCTGACATTCTACATTTGGCGTTGGCATTTCCATCTTATTGGCTCATCTGTCGGGTAGCACTTGGTGATCATGCCAAATGAACACTGGCACGTTGATTTGGTAAACCACTTATGCGTGCTTATTTAACAATATTCCGCAGGTTATCTCATATTTACCGGTCGGTTGCACACACATGCACATGTCAGCCTTTCTGGTGCAACCCTTGGAATTCTGTACTCCAGTGTTGTAAAAGTTATACGCGTCGGGGAGTAGTCATGCGATGTCGCATTACTTCGTTTAGCTGACGATTTATATACGTACAGTTCAATCGGGCTGACTCCACTGTTCACTCACTGCGGAGATGGTTGGTTGTTTGTCATCGCGAATTATGCAGGCATTTGTTTGTTCCGAAAAATGTTTGAGTATGTGCATATTTATATGTACTACCCTGTAAGTCGTATGGGCCTGGCGTCCGTGTTATAACAAGCAAAGGAGGAATTAGTAGTGTGAACTAGCGCATGAGTACACGTAAGCGTTTCGAGGGATGTAACACATTTCAACGCGAACTTCACTGTTTTTCTAGCTTTAAGAAACCAGAAATGTCTTGACGAAGGTGGCTTTGATGTCACTATTTCGAATCCTCCTGGGTACCACAGTTAGGTCAGCCGAGCATAATTAACGGATGTGCGATGCACCAAACAATGAGTTGGTATTCATAACACGTGTCTATGAAGTGCAACATATGTGCTCAGTGACCAGCAGAGTTTCCTATTTTCTAACATGTTAATGATCCTGGTCTTTACTGTTTCAATGTTTTCGCTTTGGAGGCACTGATGACCGACTGTAAATGGACACTCTGTGATCATCCTCGTGCAAGTTGGCCGGGTTTTCCAGCCCCATGGGAGAATTTATTCTGTTGTCTCACTTGTTCTAGTTTTTGCTAACCTGTACCACCAGGTTGCGCAGGTCATACGTGTATCGACTGGTTCACAACAGTATGAACCATTCAGTGTTAACTACTTGTCCTCATCACAATTTTTGGTACAGCCACTATCAACAAAAGATCCGGAGCAGTTCAATAAGATGATTCCCTCCATAATTCGGTTGAACATTCACCTGATTCAAGTATACTGAACTCACTTGACATCCTACTGTGTACACGCTGACAACGACGAGTGAAAACAGACAGACATCCAGGTTAAGACTTCACTCATCTTACAATTGTAGTTCGTTGGCTGAAATGGAAAATAGGAATGTGTGAATACAAATGTGTATATTAATGGTCACTTACTGGAGTAATGCGAGGCAAATTCATGTCACCTACCTTCTCTATTGCTGTGGTTGTCATCCCTGAAAAACTGTACATTGGTGCCGATCGATTCCATCCTCTGATGCTAAAAAGCAAGCAAGGAAAAGGGGTTTTTCATTAATATGGACCGGTCAACAGTTAGCAGTGTGTCAAAATTATTGTTACTCGAACCGTCTGTTTCGTGTCTGTGGACACACTTCCGAACTGGAGATACTTTCTGGATATACGAAAGATACTGAAACGTCAATTATTTCAACTCTGTGGTAGAATTTGAAATGCTGCTATTCTGAAACTGAATCGCGATTCCACTAGTTCTTACAAAGTTGCTGATAAGTTTTTCTTCATCGGTGCAACATATCTTGAAACGATTCCAAATGTTGAGGGGATCACAATAAACCTTCGATCATAAAAACTAGCAAGACCAGTAAATCAGCTACTTTTGAGCACAACCTAAATATGCTACCTTTACCCCCTGGCTATTTTTTTATGCGTTGTCCTCACCCACAAAATATATCAGCTGCTGGAATACTGTATGGATAATTTAAATTCCCAAAATGGTTCTTCCACACCTTACTCATTAACAGTTCCGTAACGTTTAAAGTGCTCATAGAGCCTATGTTCGTTAACATGTTTGCCGATCTAACTATTAAACATCAATATGTTATCCGGCTTCCAAGGTCAGCGCTGGTTCATCAAGTGGACAACAGCTATAAGGCCATCCTTATGTATCTTGGATCAAATTAAGGCATTCAGCTGCGTAAACACTGTCGTCTGTTACACGTTTGTGGAATCCAACCAAGCTTGCTTGATCTCCTAGGCAATGACTTCACTAATGGAACATGTGGCACACACTTTGTTAGTTTTTCTCCTCAAACGTAACATTCAACTGTGCTATACTCCTTGGGGCTATCCTGTGGTCTCTTTCTTCCAGACTTACGTGTATGACATGCGACCATCAAACGGGGTTATACGATGAATTTGTGGATGTAACTGTTCCTGACACTTAACAGGATACTGCTGTGGTACAGTTCGTTTATGTTGAAATGGCGGTCAGATGATTTCAAGCTATCTGAGTGATTCATGGTTTGCTGTTGTTATTGGCAGTCGGTCTCTACAACTCATGGTGTGTCACCCGGAGTTTCACATTCAAACAGCATCGATTCCCAGGCAACTACCGTTAAACTGTTTGGTGTTTTGCTCTACCATAGTCTGGACAGGTCTCTCCACATCATGGTCTTTTTCGAAATCAGGAGACTCATTTTTTACACTATGCGCTTGAAAACATTTTACACTTCTCGTAACCTCATAGTAAATTTACTTGGCTTTTATAAACTTCTCATTGTTCATACTGTTCTTTCACAGTTTTCTGTAATGTCATGAAGAAAAATTTCAGACTCTATAGCATGTCCATAAAACAGATGCAGCTACGTTACGCACTCATTCCACAAATGTCTCCGTACGATCTCCTCTGAGGTATACAAAAGTTTGAAGTTGCCTCTCACTCTGTCTTCACTGATCCACTCCAATTAACCTTTGTTCCTATAGCACGATCTTCGCACGAGCTCCTGCATCTAAGCGCACATTTCTGTGATTCCTTACCTAAACAGTATCTTACTGAACGAATGATTATGTAACGCATGATTTTTTTTCTGTTATTTTGTCTATAGATCACTAAATTTAAAACCCTGCTCTCACATTTTCATCCAACTGATGGCATTCATGTTTATTTATTTATTCTACTTTTGCTGAGCATGTGTTAGTTTGATAGCTGAAAGTTCATCTTTCAGGCAATACAAGGCAGTTTGTTGATCTCACTCAACTTGATAAATTCAGTCGTTTACGGTAAGACCATTCGTCTTTTTTTCTCTTTCCATCTCTTTGAGTGCACAGAGCCTGGTGCGCCATATTCGCCATGACCTCAACATCTTGGCATCCCAAGCAAATGCCATGATTTGCCGGTTTGTTCCTGACCTATTGTTACTTTATATCCGGTGTGTCACCTAGCTGGCTGACATTCATCCGTTCAGAATACGTGTTCCGCGTGCGTATGTTCACTTGTGTTGGACATCGAAATCACGTTGTGTGCATAGATGTCCGGCTACACATAACCAGCCAGATTGACCACTAGTGCCAAACACTCGTCTTTGTGTGGTGCAACTCTTAGCAGGACATGCGCAGTGTGTTTTCAGAAATGCTGTTAAACTTTACCCATACGCGCATAAACCGCTTACATCCTTAGAATCCATCAAGCGGATACTGGAGTTGGCGTGCAAACGGTTGACTGTCAGTTTTGTCACTAACTAGAATGTGTTCAAAGTGCGAAATAAAACCGATATGATAATGGCAATTTGCTTACTATCACACTCTCAACTTTGGTCCCTGAGCACAAAAAGGTCGATTGTGTTTGTCCCGACAAAGATTGCGAATCGGATCGACAGACCACAGTGTTCATGTTCATGTCTGTTTTGGTTGCATTCATACGTGCACCTGCGACGAGTCACTCACCCACACTCATTTTGTTTCATTTGTTTTGACTCGGTGACTGTATATTCTGTTTTCTTCGTCATGTTTTCCAAATTAGGACGTATGAAACTGCTTGCGACATTCCAAGTGATTTTGCTGTTGCGTGTAATCAGTCCTGCTTTGTCACACGTCACGGTTAGTTCAAAAAATCAAATCGAATTCTCTCATCCGTTATCAATCTGCTTCTGGGTATTACTACCAAACTCCATTGGACACTTGGCCAGACTTTCTCGGCGGACTTTTCTTTTGTATTTGCTAATAGTCAGAGCTGATTGATAGCAATCCGTTAAGTCCGATCGTACGTGTGATCATTTGCCCACTTCTATGCTCACATTGCTCCCGGTTGCAATCTGTTTACAATAACAACTGCTGTGATAATCGTATCACTCTCTCCCCCCGATCTTCCCGGTGTCCATCTGTCTTTCTGTTCGCTTAAAACAGTCGATTGTTCACTGTGGGATTTGAGCTCATTATGCCACCTGATTAGTGCTTTCGGTGGCTCTGAGAACAGCCGTTGATTTTCATCGTCATAGACAACTGTGGTAGTGCAGTTTTTTTGTACCCTAACAATAGACAGACCCCTTCTGAAACAAGTTGAGTACAACGCTGTATCCCGAGGTAACGTATAAAAACATAATCACACTTCTGTTTCAAAATGCACTAACGTACCTTGACCATGTGTGGCGTCTGGTACGCGTGTGTGAATGTGGACTTGTCTTTTCAACGACAGTTTCGAAACAGAATAGATTGTATGAATGGTTTTCCACCAAGTGCAAACCAATTTGTGGTTACGCCATGTGTCTGTCATAAGGAAAGTTGCCTGACATCTTTCGTATGCGTATTGGCTAGTTTCACTCGACTGATGTTATTCCTACCCCTCCTTTCAGGCCCTGCTACTGTGCGCATGGTATCCAGTAGTGGCCCACCGATTCCCATGCCCATGCAGGTTCCAGTCGGTCACTTGGTTCAACAAATCGTAGACGAAGAAGGTATCCTGAAACACGTTATTCTCTCTGTCTACCCTGGTCCGTCTCCGCCATCGCACAGTCAGCCTATCTCCGCCGCACCTGTTTCCCCTGCACTGTCAAACACAATGAACGGTATCGTTGCCACTGCAACTGGTCTAATCATGGATTCCTCACAGCATTTACACCATCCAACTGCACCGGTTCTACCGCTACCTCATCACCACCATCATCACCATACTCACGCTCATCTTGCACACAGCCCATCCTCATTGGCGTCTATCGGCAATCATTTGTTAGTCAGTGGGACGCCAGGTTCTCTCGCTACTCCTTTTAGTCATTCACACCCCAATGGGCCTCCCACCGGCCATTATCACTCTCAGTTCATGGTTCATCCGCATCTTGGAGCACCGACTCCGGCTGCGCCTGCTCCGGTCGGTGCACTCGCCCAGTCTTTCCTTCCGGCGCTCGCATCGCACCCGCAGCATCCACCACATTCTCAGTATATACCACGTCTACCTCAGCAAGGTTTGAAAGCCGTTCCGAACAGTTCTCTACTTCTCAACGGTTGTCTGACAGATGCATCCATTTCAACAGCGTTCGAAGCAACCGGTAGTCCGGATGCGATTTCTGTAGACATGGTCTCCGAGCGAACGAATGGTGATGAGTTGGACAGGAAGTCATTGAATACTGATCATCCAGCTGTGGATATGGATGTCTCATCACTCAAGCGCGCTACCAGTCCGTCGTATAACTGCGAGCTGCTTGGTGAAATTGGAGTAAGCTACTGAATTTTCTCCTGTTTTTCCTCACATGCTTTACACGTTTGCTCGAATTGGATTCATGATTGCTCCTGCTTTTGCTTTGTTCGTGTGTACTTATCTTTATCTCACTGCCCCAAGTGTATTGAATCTGTTTTACTGTTTTTTACATTCCCATCCGCTGTATGGTGCCTCACATGAGTGTATTTTATATGAACATTTTTCCATCCTCAACCGGTGATCTTATTCGTCCGTTGCTCATACTGCGCTCAAGTCGTCAGAAACAAGCGTCTCATTTAGTTCCGATACATAATACACACTTACTGTAGGATCATCCGGAATACACCAGGAAGATCCTGTTGGTTAATAAACGGGTAACAACTAAACAAGATGGATGATTTCATTCATGAGTGGTACTTACGTGTGGCTAAACACGCTATCCAAGTTGAAGCGGAGTTCGTGACACTGACATTCTTTTAGTAGAGCAGTCAAAAGCGTTGATGTGCATAATTTATAGCCTGGCAAATTTCTTTGTATATTACCAATTGTGCACTACAAATCAGAGGATTCTAAAGCGGATAACAGGGGTCAAATTGGACTGACATTCTTGCTGTGAGGATTTCATTGAACTGCGTTCACCCAATCATTTTCGTCCATTCATTCATTTATAGCAGTCGTGAACGTGACCAGAATTCAGTGTGATTCAGGCCCCCAATCACTGTAACAGTGATTTAGAATAACCCAGAAGAAGATAAGATTAGCCAAAATCAGTAAGGGTGATTAAATTACCGTGTCCAGTGTATGCAAGTAAAGGACAACTTCACAAACGCTTCGTCGTTTGGTTTTCAAAATTCCGCCGACTTGTGCGAGTGCAGACGAATGAAATCACTTATCGTGCTCGTAGATTTTGATGAGAACTTTATTGGTCGTCATGCTTTGATCATTTTCGGACTAATCCACCCCGGTGCCTAACTTTTGAGCTGTGTTGTAGTTTGCATGGTTATTGTCAATTATGGTTGAGCGTATTTCTCTGGGCTTCACTTGGGACGACCGTTCAATGTTTACTTAATCCCTTTCGTCGACCTATTCGAAGCCGTATGGTTAGCTACTGACATGACTTTCGAGGATTCCGGGATCGGGCTTGTTGCTACTGTTCCGTTCAACTCATTGTTGCCTTATTGTCTTTCTAATTTTGGTGACACACCGACTTTTTCGTGTAACAAGCCCATTTTTACTTACCCGTAAATCAACATGCAGTGAACTTCATCAGGCTCGGTTACGACAATACGTGTCCGGATTCCAATCACACATCGTTCGATAGTGTCGAATTTCGTTTATGGACTTCGGTGTTGGTCCCGTTCTTAGTCGTAAGTTGAACGATCAGTTTGGGAGAGAGTGAGAACGCCGATTTGCTTCTAAATATCAGACTTCTCGACGATGAGGGCCAAAATCAACCCTTCTGGAAAGGCGAACAAGTCTGTTCATAAGCAGACAATCAGATTTGCCTTTCATGTTCCTCTGTCTTCGGTTTTATTTGTTACTTTTACCACATGTTCTAATAATTCCGATTAATTCGCACACTCTCTTATTGTACGGATCATTTTCCCGATTCCCTGTTAGCATGTCCAGCCAGGCGCTTCTAACAGGTAGACAGACACTCACGTTTATTGTAGCCGGCACTTGGCCGTACGCGTACGCACACATGTGCGCGCCATAATTGATCTTCGCCACACTTGTCCCTCAATTAGTTCACTATGTGCCCGATTGATCCGGCTCATTTAGTTCGCCATTCGATGTGCACGCACGCATGAGCGCATTGTTTCTTCCATTCTTCTGGCTTAATCTGGTCGATTAGGAGCTGCACTTAAGGCAGACGGAGAGTTTCATGTGACAATGTTGCTTTACCTTCGGTGTTTCAGTTTGACCTATCCGCTACTACCTGGGGTTTGTTACGCACATAGATCTCGGGCAGGGGTCATATTCATACACATCCGCACACCAACATGCTGTTGCGTGTTATGCACAGGTACAGACTGCAGTCGCGTGGCTATATAATATCGTCCACTTCCCGTTTAACTGGGCCGTCTTCTCATTGCCGCTGACCACATTCCCAAGTCGCGGATCGCGGAAGAATCTGTTTGTAGACTTTTTACTGGGCAGTGTAAACGTGGTCTCAGCGTCGTTGTGCTGCTCACAGGTGTTGATTAATAACGGTGTTGCATTCGCAGCGGATTCTTGATGATTTCACTGAGCTATGCTGGCAATGGACATCAAACCAGATCGCAGCACCCATGTGCAATCTGTTAATGGACGGGAACTCAAGACTGACGATATCAGTTTGTGGGTGTAGACCGGTTCCCCATCAGAAATGGTGGTTAGGATGGGACGTTCCGGTATGGGAGCTGCAGAGCAGGTTGTAGAGGGCTCGATGATTGCGTGAAATATGACATGGACTGCCCTAAGTGGTTAAACTTTTACTGTTAAGGTGAGTACGGAAGCATTCATTTCAGGCACCGGTGGCAGCCGCAATGTCGTATTTACATGATAGTGCTTAACAGCCGTGCTTTCTGTTAAACAGTGTGATTTTCTCTGAGCAGCGTATATGTTTTGTTGATTACGTGTTCTGACTAGTGTAAAGACGACTTTGTTAATTTTTGGGATTGTCAATAATGCCCTATGGTTCCATTGTTCACCGAACACTTTTCTGTCCGCGTTGTAGTTGGGTAATTCCAACCGTTTGATTGTTGTGAATCGTGTGGTTCCTGACTTCTCACTAATGACCTATCACGCAATAATGCTAGACTGTACATTCGTTTGTGAATGTCTCTTACGTGTAGCATGCAAAATTTAAACGGTATATCTTGATACGCTAATGATTCTGCAAATAAAAACTACGGTTTTCTTCACTGTGACCTGTTTCAAGCATATGTGTAGATCGAATGCAGCAGCATAAATTAAACCGCGTCTCACGTGTGTTGTAATCGCAAAAGAGCCTTGGCCGGCGAGATTGTTTATTGCACAAAATTCTGTGCAGGTTGTGGTAACACATACACTCATTTGCACTGCTGACGTGTATTCATACACATTTTGGGCAAGAATACATTGTCGTTTGTCCTTGTGACACGTCCCCCGTAGCGCGTACACACTATTCCAATAGCCGCTTCTGGTCCATCGTCTTCCTGGCGTTGACGCTTGCCGGTTAGTTCCCAAATGTTTCCCCAAACTGTGAGTGGTATACTACTCACAAACGAAGCTGTCTACTATACAACACGTGTTCCTTTTTACCCGTAAGACTCATCTCTATTCGACACCGACGTGTGCATCGTCAGGCTTAAGAACAAGAGCTTTGGCTCTGTCCGCACGCCCACTAGCGTTCGGATCAGTAGTTTGGTACACTAATTAGCACAACCAAGGCGGCTGTTTTATGTTGCTTCCTTTTTTTGCGGGCCTCTGGCAAAACTGAACAAGGTGTTCGAAGCTTGACGTTCTCCATCGCTGTTCTCAATCAAACCTATGTACTTTGGTGTTCATGTCGCCCGGAGGCTACACTAGTAACATAACACTCATCTTTGTTCTTTGTACACGTGTGTGTGTGTGTATGTTGCGATTTGCTAAGCCAGTGGAACGCGACCTGAAATCCGGAACACTTGTAATCGCATACAAACCTACTGGCAGCATTACCTGTGCTTTTCATCGATCAATTCGAGAGCGAACCTAACTAAAAGAGCACAGAACGGGTCGCTGTTATACTGAAGTTTGCTTTAGCCTTAATGATGTTCACTTTGTTCTTTGGTGCCTCCCCTTTTACTTTAAGTACTCACGGTATCAGGGTGGTATTCCATTTGTTGCTTTTGCGTGATTCCGGAAAGGTTTGAAACTTCCATCTTCTGGCTTTTTGATTTTCTCATTTGGTACATGCCGACAGCTTGTCAAATTAGTTTGCGATTTTGGTTGACGCGCATGACTGAGTGTGGGACACGTGTGATCGATTGATGTTGTAGTCACCACAAATCGGTCGTACGGGAATTTCAAGAGGTTTTGCTCGAACTGAGTTTCAGAAGTACACAACTGATGTCTTTATATCGCGGTCGAACTGGATGTCTATGAGCTAAAGGGTGAGGAAGACCGGTAGCTCCATTCACTTATCTGCATGTTATTTCAGAGGTTCCTTCAAATTGTTCCGTCATTGAGTCCCTTACAAAACACAGTTTTACTCTTGAAGTCTGTATGCTATGAACTTTTTTGTGCTACTCCTCTTGGTGTCTGCCCAGTCACAACTGTCTCATCTTCCACCTAAATCGTTCCACTGAATGGACACGCCTACTCTCGTTCAGTTTATCATCGCACCGTCTCCACTTATATTTCGCGTCTTTCTGTCCTCATCAAGCTATGTCTGTGTGCTGTTTCTTTTTTTCTGTTCATCCAAGTTGTGACGCCAGCAGTCGATTTCACGGTGTGAGTAAATGCGAATAAGATCAGGAACAGGTGAACTCGAGGCTTCTTGCGGTCTATCTGTCTGTTGTCGATCTAATTACATCATTTTCGCCTGACCGTTGGGGTCGTCATGTGTTTCTTACTTCCCACCACGTTTATGTGCTTGGTAATGGACTGTGATTGTTGTCTCTGCTCCAGGTAACTGTGTACACCTATACGGTTGGTGTAGCGTGTGTTGAACGTTTCACCTACATAACCGTACGTGCATATTGAGTTACTCTCAAAACCCTCATGTACTTCTCCGCATCAAGTGTACACTAGCCAGCTCAACGATAACGTTCTCTGTTGTTACACGTGCACGCGTTACGGTTTTAAAGCTACGAATATTCTTGTTGAAGTATGAATTATCTGGTTTTTTCATATATTTCGCAGTCACATCTTGACAAGCAACATTTGATGTATGCTACGGAAGCGTGGAATTTATGTCTCGCTCCTGATGTTACTCTCGCAAATGTATGCATTGTAGACTCCCAGTGGGGTTTTATCTGCCTCCTCCGGGATGCGTGATTCAGACAAAACGACTCCGATTCGTATGCCAAGTAGCTCTACGTGTGCTGTCATTCCGCCTTCATCGGTATTTCAGTCCACCCAAGTTGAATCGTTACTTCCGAACAGTAGCGGCCCCTATCGTTCTTGCAATAAAGGTACGTCGTATGTTTTGTTCACCAGATTTCGGTTCTCTCACTGTATCTGTTTGTGCTATCACATTCAGCCATCTAGGCCATTTCTCTCTTCCGCGATCCTTTTGAATGGGCTTGAAATCAATCAAGAAGTCATGACTTTTGAACGGAGAACAGGGATGTTCATTGGGTGTATCTCACTTACTACGTAGAGAATTCTTTTCTCAGTTGCTTCCCATGTGGTGATGGCTGTTGCCGTGTGATCAAGACGTCAACCCCCCTTTTCCCTATCACACTTACCGCATACAGCCTTCATAGTCGCGTTATCTGTGCGATTGTGCTTTTTCGTAAAGTCCATCGTCTGCGTAAGCGGCGTCACGTGATTGGGGTTCGGAGGATGAAGGCACTCACTGTGAAACTTGCCTCATTAGAGCGCTCTTGGCTTGGCTGGAGTCCGAAGGACGATCAACACCTCTGGTTGAGAATGGAAGGTGGTGGCTGTCATGCTACGAATCTCTGTCATGCCCATGAATTTATTTTTTCTTCCTTCTTCCTCCACATCTTTTCTTTTTTGTCGCACTCAATTCATTTTTCTTGCTCATATCGTAGTACGTTTACCACTCCATGTAGTCATAACACATTAGTGGCTCCATAAGAGCGCAGCGTGTTACTCTATGTACGCGAGCAATCCACATTGTTGGTGGATGATGGGCCGTTATTGTGCTTAGGAGCCTTTAAGTTCGTAGAGCTTCGTGGTGCCACTCGTGTGCTTAAGGATCTGAACTGCTGTGAGTTCGACCATCACTGGCGGCTCACTGTGCATTGTGTGTTCTTATTAATAAGCAGGTGGCTGATTGGTTGGTCTGTATGAGCGTGAATAGTGTGATTAAGTTAATAAGTTTTAAGATACCCGCACCAAATTTAGTACGAGTGAAGTCAAACAGTTTAGGTGTCGCGTCTAACATGTTTCAACGTGTTTCGATTACAACACTTCTGAGGAAGGTCACCCAAGGTGGTTGAAACGTAGAGTATCACAACTTGCTCGTAACGTTGCGTTATTCTGAATTCATTTATCAGTGCGATTAAATGTTTGTAGTACTGAACTGAAATATATTCTGTACAATTGTCACTTAGCCAGTTACAAGTTGTTATCTATGTCACAACCTTATTGTATGTGTCTGGTTCCACCTGGTTGTCCAACCCTAGTGAGGTATTTGACTTGAGAGCCCCACAGGGAGCCTTTTAGCGAATAATCTGGCCAGCGAAGCTTGTAGTCTATTTGGAGCCATTAACCAGCATGTCCGTTGTTACACTTTTTGGATACGGTCCAGCTTTCTGAGGTAGCCCGATAGTTCTTACATCCTTCAGATCAGAAGACAACTGTAACCAAGTGAATGCACCAAATTCATGTTCAGCTAGATTGTTGTCGCGTTTTCTTCAGTGTGTTGAGGGTCAGTGGCCATCAACAGGTGGGTTCATACACTTCGACGGGTCGATTCGTGCACTTTCTCCCAGATAGTTTGGAGGAAGGGTTTCCCACTGTTGTGGGTGAACAACATCTAACTCACCGATTCTAACCCCAGACCTCACGTTTCATCTTATCCCTTTCGTAACTAAATCGTCCTCACCATTTGCTTGCTTCGCAGAGGCTACGTGAGATGTTTGCTTTTTGTGCTCGTTTTTTTCATAGTTGAGCATAATTTATATCCCATGTTGAGATCTCACAACTTGTTGCAGTTTATCGGTTCCAGCCACCCCGCTTGTATATATACATATATGACTGAACATGTATTCTCCTCACTTGTGAGACGTTTCTCCATGTCAGACGGCTACCCTCAACCCGCTTCCCACGTAGGTTCTCCGGTTGGCAGCGAATCCGTACCTACCAAATTGACCACTGATATAGGAGAGGTGGTTCTAAGCGGCTCGGACTGGGTCAACGCAACTTCATCCGAGCCGGAACACCGGAGTGCTCCACACCTAATTAATTCACCTCACCACTCTAATGACCTGTCCTCCAATCTATCCCAGTCACCTGGCATTCTCACCAGTGGCTCTGGGCGCCGTCGCGCCGGACGTGCAGGAAGTGGAAAAGGTGAGTTTCCAGTTTCGAAATTTCATACGCTCCATCCTTCACATTCATTAGTATTGCCGCTTTTCTTCTGAGTAGCCTGATTCATTATTATTGTTGCCTTTGTTTGCAAGTTCACTGCTTCGTGTCTGTCGGAGCGAGGGGCCATGCTGTTTTTTCTTTCTCTGACAGTTTACTATATCATTCATATAAGCATAATGGATTTATTATTGAGCGCGGTTTGACGGCTTCTGTTTTCCCTCGTGCATGTCTTTTTGGCTTTCCGTACGAACTCTGATTCAAAGTCCGCGATCGAGTCACACGTATGTATGAATTTGTGACGCGACCGTTTGGCGCTGTGAAGAATGCAGCCTCATATGCACAGGTCTTTCCTCTCAAGCCGTCAGGACGTTCACGGCTAACCGGCATCCAAGAGACAGAGTACGTTAGACGCAAGTGGGCTAACTTGATTAAGTATGTATCTCTGGTTTCGTGCCAATCAGCGAACACGTCGTATGGTAGATCGCTTACTTGTGTCATCACGTGACTGGAACTGCTCATAACGCTTCTAGTGACATTTTTGTGTAAACATCCTTTTGCTCCGGTTCCTAGTAGGCTGATCCGGAAACGGATATTGCGATCTGCCTGTGCATGTGCGCAGGCTGTGAAATTTGATTTTCGTTACATATATCTGACTTCTGGACACATTCCGAGCATTTGCTGATCACTTTTACAACCTGGTTGTTATTTCTTTTTTATAGCTCGCTTCGGGCGTCTTATCATTGCATATGTTAGACTAAGTGTTAGCCCTCCTCACGCCTGCACCATGTGACATTCCTGAGCAGTCGTGCAGTGCGTGCGCAACACGCATCACATTGTGGCATCTCAGATTGAACAGTTAGATATTTCCGTCTACTAAAAGTTAGTTTGACAAGTTTGTTGCTGTGAAGGGGGGCTTATGAAAAAGTTGTGTCAGTAATAAAATTATGGAACTTCAGCTCCCATCTGTTGAGTTGATGGTTTCCAGCGTGGACCCCGTGAGAAATCATGCCGAAACGTTTGGTGTGAGACTGGTGATCAACTAAGTCCAAAGTGGGAAATTTTCGAGCTCGTACGGTGATTCATGGCTCAGCTGGTAAAACGATCGTCGCGTTCGGATATGTTGCTTCTATCAATCATTCAAATCCAAAGTCCAGCTTTTTCACGATTGAGTCTCTTCGAGTGTTCCCATCTCGCAAGCGTTTACGTGCATGCGTAGAATTAACTAACAGTGATGCTGCAGATCTCTGTGTGCATTGCATCATTTTCTCACTCTTCCACATATCTTCCTTCACTCTCACAATTCGGAACTTTTCTCCACTTTTTGTATTACTTATTCCGGTTTGCGTAACTGATTTTGTTAAAGTTAGTCTTATGTTTCGGAGTTTTCATTTGTATGCACTCATCCTTTTAATTGCTTCCGTTGTTTACCTTTTTAAACCACGACTTCAGGTCTGTGAACCTTTGTTATACCTGCTGAGTGCTTACATCTCGTTAGAGCTACGCAACAAAAGTGTTGATCCTCCCAAAAAGTTTCAGCAGTAAATCAAAACTACTTGCGCGATTTGGGGATTTCTACGAACAGTCAGCGTACCATGACTGTATTGCTATACATAAAACGTGGACTGTTCTGACAAGTGAAACGCAAAACGCTTGTCGTCCAATTACAATTGTTAGAAGTGCTGTTTCTCTATAAAGTGGTATTGTTTCCTAATAAAATGATATTGCTTAGTGTTCAGGTTCTCTCGATTTGATAGTCCACACCGTAGCACTAACGAACACGAACTTTCGAACTTAACCTTAGGTGTAGCATGGAACTAATACACTTCGATGTTTGCATTAAGCTTGTAAGAACGAGCGTTTTCGTGAAGACTGAGTTACCGATTGGATCGGTCACAAACAGTTGTTATATTCAGACATTTGAACCCAACCTCTTTTGAGTTTGAAGATGCTTTTGAACTGCGCCCTGTTAGATGCCTGTCAATGATGGACACCTGACTACTGGATAATTTTTTCAAACCTGATATGTCCCACGGTCTTGCATTAACGCAGATCGGTTGTTTGAATCTGCTAAACGTTCAGACAGCTTGCTTTAATCACCACATCTTGCAAACAAATTTTATGTTGCAGCAGATTGCCGTTTTTGACCAGTCGACACCAGTCGATCACAATTCCGTTTTCAGCAGCTTCTGTGTGAACTCTGGCTGGCTAGACTTTTTCTAGTCAGGAGATGGCTCCACTCCAATCTCATTACAAGCAGAATGGTAGTGGAAAGAGGGAGCAAACGTTAAACGTTTTACCTCTCAATTGCTTTCTGCTACATCTATAATGCGGTCACCATTGTTGTCTTATTGCTGTGAGATAGCAACCGCCTAACCCCTGTAAGCAATATCAAGCCAAACGGAGCCATTGGTTTACCCAGTTCTCTTGTTCGCTGCCATCATCTTCGGTGGCTCGAACGTTTCACATAGCGGAGTCCAGAGTTCGATACAGTGTTTCACTATCATATCCGCTGATGATCCATGTTTCACCTCGCCATCACATAAGTCACTTAACAAAGAATTACTGCTCGCCATGCATCTGTTGAGAAACGCACTGATAATGAGATTCTAGACAAATTCGTTAAACTGTCACGCTTGTAACATTCATGATGGTTATTTTTCGTGAAACAATGGGTTCGCATTAGCGGTGAGGGCGCTACCCAAATAACGCTGAGGATCTGATTTGTTTCTTACCTGATTCCCGGTTCTCAGTCCACTGGGTAATTCTACTTCGCGGAAACGTCTACAAAATGACAATAGAACGCTTCCGGTTTTTTGTATTAGGAGTTCACGTCTGCCATGACGTAACCCAAAGTCTTATACACATAGTTTAGGGGGCGAACTTAGTCCGCTGAATCTGATTTCCTGACAGACTGATTTATGTTGAAAGGTCGTTGGTGACACTTGTATTCTGGTAAAACGTTCGTCTCAGACAGATTTCTGAATCAACACCTACTTTGGACCGGCAAGTAATTTGGGCGGAATTTGATCTATATGTAGTATTGGATAAAATATGAGACCGATACTAGATTGTTCACTTGTCATCTTACTCACCGAAACGCAGGTGACGCTCCAACGCTGATCCTGCATGTTTACTGTAGTGCCTACACACTTTTTCTTCGCTCAAGTAAACTGAGTTCGGCTAACTCAAACTATTGTCATTGTGTGAACTGTAAACACCGTAAAGTTTATTTTTGACTTTCTACACCTCATACGCCCCTGGAGTGGAAAACTAACGGCTTAGGGGATTGGACAAAAACTGGCAAAGTGTGTGCAAGTGGTACAACATAGAACCAATGGCTTCCAAAGCAACCATTTGCTCGGTTTCTATTGCTTCCTCCAAATCTTTGATATATTATCCATCGATTCAATTTATACAATAGTCCAAAAACGGTAGCTGCAGTAATTGGCGTTCAGTGTGAGCTGCGATATATTGACTGAAAAAAACTGTGTGGCACCGGACCACTTTCTCTGAGAGCGCAACAAATTTACAATATACGTTGCTTGAGCTGAATATTGATTTCTGAATTATATTCACGAATTAGCTTCCCTCTCTTAAAGGCAGTTTTTGTTTTAACTCTCTAGTGTCATGAACACCCGCACCGCTACCAGTAGTACACTGAATCGTTCGGGTCGTCCTGTCTGTGGCATATAACAGGCTGGGCAGTCGGAAACATGGTACTACTGACCCAACTTCTACTGTCATCGAATTTAGCTCTTAACTTCTCCATGACCATCATTTTACTCAATATTCTGCACAAACCAAAGCAAACGGCTAATCCCAGCAACGCTGTCCTGGCCACGCCCATCACCTTCTCCCTGGTTTCTGTCGCCCCCAGAACGTGTGCCATTATGGGTGCTTCCATCGGCTGCATTTATAAGCCTGATTACCAAATCGCACTTATCTTCCACGCTGGATCCATTGAATGTTGATGTCTGCTTGGGCGATTGGAATACGGAACGGAAAACTAAAATCTTTGTTGCCCACCTAGTACTTCAAGTGGCTCTACGCCCGCATCTCTCCTTCAGGCTGGAGTTGATGTCCTCAGCTCGGCAACCGTAGGCACACCGGTCGATGGTATCCCCGCCAGCTGTAGGCTTTGTACCATATGCCTAATATGCTCTGTTAAGGTCGACTTACGTGCTTAAATTCAGGTCGTGCATTGGTACGTTATCGCTTTGTTCTCAATCTCTTTGGACAAAACCCCACTGACCGCAACGGCTGACTATCGATAAACTGAGCGGACCTACGGTATACCCCACTACCCCGGAAGGCAATCTGAACAGTTCCAACCTTGAAGGTCCCAGACAGCTTCTGTACTCGAATCTCATGCCATTCAGGCAGCAGATATCATATCATGCAGCAAAGTGATTCGCATGTTAATCAAATATCGAATTTTCGAACAGGCTCTAGAGATCTTTGATGCCATGTGGAATATTCTTCGTGACAGTTTACACAACTTGAGAGGGGCTATTTGTAAGATGCTCGGACATAGCCTAATAGCCAAACGTTTGGCTTGGTACGTCTACTTCGTTAGTACGCTACTAACAAAGTAAACGTACTGACGAAAATCACTGAAACTGTTTAAACAATCTGATGAGCAACCCAAGTACCGACTTAGTTTTCTTGGCACTTGACGTATTCTTGAGTGATAAGTGGAAGGTCACTTGAGACAGTCATATCCAAGTTGTGCTCATGTGTACTGGTACTGTTGTAAACCCTCGATAGAATACGCTAGTTCCTACACGGTATAGCAATTCGTTTGACATAAATGGGACTCTCATCGTAGTAATTAACTCGGGAAATCTTGGTCTCAACAATAACAGTTGTCCCCATGAATTGCTCCTAAGACAAACCCAAAGACCAGCACAAAAAACAACTGCGTTCCGCTCCAACAACGTATGTGGCAGGGAGGAAACTGCAAGATATTTACATGGTGCACACCGACCTGCAAACATTGTCGAGTCAGAAAATCGGATGACAGACCAAAAAGTGGTTAAGGTCACTAAGCCACCAATGAGGATAGCGGAATAGAAGCCGAACAGGTAAAAATGTAGCAAAGGTTACTTCTCGACTGTTCACGACATTTCTGCTCATTTTGATTGGATAAAATCGTTTTCTCGAGAAAAGAGGCGGCTTCGGACGGGACAAAATAGATTCATCTGACAGGTACCCAGATGAGTAATCTGTGCAACCCGAACGGCTGAGGTGTGTTACTTACGGCCATGTCAAACGGGAAACGGTTATCGGTGGCTTGACTGTGTGTTATGTTTACATCAACCTGTGGCTTACGACTTACAGGCACATTGTTCACTATACACGCAGTTTTAATCTCCTTAGCATACAATTGCAGCGGAGAATTGAGATACTGTGGAATATGAAGCTCAAATAATGGGTAGAGGCCCTAGCGTGGAGCTTTATGGCACACTGTTGGACACATGATTCTCACCTAGAAAATCCCCGTTCAGTTCGACATTAAAGCGGTGACCTTGGGTGTAGTCGGTAAGCCACCAGAGTAGAGGAGTTCCGATACTGTAGTTAAGTGGTCTATTCGGTCGGATGTCCTAGATGAAAACGGCGTCAACGAGTCTTCCTTTCATCAACCACCTTTATCCAATCTTCCTGATCAGCAAGTAAATTGGCAACACATGAGAATCCCTTCCAGAATTTGTGACTTTCAGGCAACGGTGTAAATCGAATGCAATGATTGCGTAATTGGTTGTCAACCAAGCTATCCATGGTCTCGGAGGTGATTGATAATAATGTCGTCAGTCCGTAATTGTCGGGTTCATTGCGATTAACGCGAATATCCATCCAGTCTCCGCCATTCCTGTTTTGACTCAGGATCAGACGTAAGGTTCTTGGAAACTATGTAAGAGTTGGAGATGGTTTTCATCTGGGACTCAAGTGAACCAAAAATGTTTGTAGTTTTCTACAAATGGGGAACTGATAATTTTTGTCCACAGTGTATGTTGTTGGTATACTAACCCTATGAGCACGCATCTAAATTCATTTGAAACATCTTGTTCCTTTCTTGAGACATGAACCTCATGTTCATTTCGATGGCTGTTTCTGCATTCGTGTATCACTCACGGCCGCAATTTGGCTTATATGGAGCAACATTTTTGCCGGATCTGTCAGGTCGGAAGTTTGCGTGGTTTCACGTGTTTTCGATGAATGCTGTCTTTGTCTCCCCTGTTGTATTGTCTCGTCGTTTCGTAATTCGTGGGCCATATGCAATCGGTTAGGGTTCCGAATATTTATTCGGACATTCGTTCGAAGTGTTGTTGGTTGATCGCGAAAGAACAGTTGTCCACGCCTTGCAACGATGACTGCTGTCGGCATGATCGTATTGTCCTTTACAATTCACCTTACACCACGTCTGTATATCGATCACAGCATTGGTTCTTATTGACAAATCTCTGGGTGTCAACAAAATCAACTTTCTCCTAGAACGCCTTCACAACTGTTTTCGGATACGTTTTTAATTTGTGCGCCAGGCTAGTTCATGCTAGAATGACACTTTTTAGGATTTTCACTTGTCTGTGTACTTTCAGTGTGCTCAGCCGTTTCTTTACTTGTGTTCGAAACGACACGGGATCGAACTCATTTTGTTCCTGCTGTGTTTGCTACTACCCGACCAGCTCAAGCTCCTAACAACTGGGGCAAATAGTCTGAGCGCCAGTGGCGAAATTTGGGTTGTTGTTTTGGTCGGTGAGTCTCGTAAGTCAATCGTGCGTCCCATTTTGTTTAGTTTATTCTGTCCGTTTCAAATTAACGCCGAATTGAGAGACATCTATCTTCTCGACAGTACGCTCAGTTGCTTCAGACCCCTTAGCATCATTTCAACACGTCTCTTTTTTCGTTCAGCTCATGGTTCATTCCGTACACCAACTCGTCCTTCTGGGTTTGGTACAGTTAATAAAGTTCATCCGACTCCCACCAACTATCCGTCACTATCCGGCAGCTCCGTCAATTCCAATTTGACCTCTTCGTCGGCCATTGGAGACAACGTGCACTCCACTTGTAGCCCTGTGAATGTTGATTCTTGTCCACTCGGTCGTGTGTCAAACGGTTGGTCGGCCGAGTCGAACGGCCGTGCTAACGATGTGCATCGCACATACGCGCAATCGCGGGCGTTACCTAACCTCTCACTCACAGCGTCACACTCACAATTTCGTGGGCGTCGATTGCCGCCACACAACATCAATTATCTGCTAAACAACCCTTCTGAACATGCACCGCAATATGTGTGCTCCGAACAGTTGGAACCTGCAACTTCTGTTGAAGCCTTTGCGGGTTCATCGCACGACCTCGTTGCTGGCTCGGATAAGAAAGACGTCTCATCGACAGTCCTACATTGGGAGACGGAGTGGGAGCGTGAGACTATCTTGTCGGTTCTTTCAGGCATTCCTTCTCCACAGGTTGGTAGATATTTCGAAGTCGTGGTTACTGATGTTGAGTGTTTGAATTTAGACATGGTTGTTTTTGGTTATTAAGTTCCATCCCATCCCTTTTTACTAGCACGGGCTTGCTGTTTCCTGCATTGTTGTATGGCAGTTATTAATTGGCGCAAACCATTCGTCTATTGTTGTTTTTGTTGATGATGATAGCGATGACTTGTTGAGGCTAATGATCTTTTCGAACTTTCTACTTATATCATCTCTCTCGACGTGCTTCTGTGTTTTTTGTAATCCTACCATTGGTTTGTTCTTCCCAGGTATCCGAAGTTAAAGACTCTAGCGCACTAATCCATTTAAGTCTGCCTCCGGATCTCTGTATATCGGTTGACCAGAAGCCGAATCATGTGGATCCTGCGAACCCCTCGCACACCTCGAACACGGAACTAATCGAATCTGTTGACGGTCACAACGAATCCACTCCCACGTCCAGCTCAACTCTACTATTTCACTCAGCTGGCTCTTCGTCATGGGCTTTGGATGAGAATGCGATTCGATTCGAATTGCATCTGGCCGAACGAGACAACGCTGCACGTTTCAATCGCGTCTTCTTGTAAGTCTAACCGGATTTGTGGTTTAGTTTTGTGCCTGGTGGGGGATAAATCTTACAGGTATCGTTTTATTTCAGAAAAGGTTCGCCGACCATCCGTAATTTGCCTTATTGATGCAGAGTAATTGTTGGCCTACGCTGCAATGTTTTTCTTTTTAGACCTGATGTACTTGAGCAATGGTCGGGTTTGGTTGTGTGAATCCTATGTGGTGGATGTCAGTAATAAATCAGTTATTTAAATCTATCTGCATCAACCCTTTCAAGGCCATACTCTGGGACACACCGAAGCGGTTTCCGACTGAGCGATGTGATTATGGAAAGCTTCTGTTTCACTATTTCGTTGACTCATTTATTAATTATGCACAGAGTTTTCTGACTGTGTTGGTTATCCTTTGTGTTCGGTTGTGATTCAAAAGTCGATATTAACATGATGCTTCCATCTGGCACATTATCACACACGCACAACGATCGGAGGGCTTTCTGACAAGTCCATATAACCCGAGGGTGTTGACGCCAGCTGTCAGCACAGTAGGTTTTCGAGTTGCATTTTCAGTTATCGTCTGTAAATCTTGGTTGTCCCAAGTTACGGCTTTGTTTCAGACAATGTATTAGGTTATTCGTTTGAAATTATTCTTCCGGCGGGAGTGCTCATCAAAGGAGGAGTCTTTCGTGTATGTAGTTGCTCGTCTCCTGGTTGGTCTCGTCCTAACAGCTGTGGTGTACCTCAGGTTGATTGTTCAGATTTCGTTGACGATAGCGACACATTAGTGTGTACCGGTGTAAATGTGTGCGTGTTCGGGTACATTGTGCTTTTTTGAATGGTTTCTTTCTCAGTGGGGCGTAATTATTACGGGATTATGGTGGTGGTCCCCAGTAAGAACGTTTGATATGAAGTTGAAAAGCAATCCACGTGTTTCGCTGCTCTCACTAGTGGATATGATTACATCAGGAAACTTGGTTTATTATCTTCATACCGTGTCCACATATTGAAGTCGTCTACAGACTGGATGGTTTCTTCGTGCATTTTCATAGGCTTTGCGTTCTGCTGTTTCTGAGGTTTACCAGCTTCACTTAGTCCACGCTCGTCTTTACTCTTCCGGTAGCATTGGAACACTACATAAATGTCCGCTCTGATGAACTGTTCGCGTTGCTGCCAAAAATTTATTAAGCCAAAACAGCGTTGGAGCTGTTAGAAACGGATTCACTCTGTCCCGTCATAATCTGTTCTTATCAGTCTCTTCTTTTCACATCACGTTCCCAGTTGCAATATAACAAATCATCCATCTCCTTCCCGACACAATCTAGTATGGCAATTTCTCTCTCCAACTATGCAATTAAATTACCAATTCCTATTATCATTTAACGTAATACTTTCCTGTAGTTACACAGTGAAACAATTACCTTCAAACTAACTCTTTCAATTCATTAGGAAAGCAGACGTTTTTTTCGGTGCCAGTTTACCCGACCACAAGATTACAGATATTGACACAAAACACCCATCTGATGCTGCTCAGTGGTGATCTATTACGATGGTAAGCTGAGATCGAAAACATGGTCTTATAGGGTACATTGTTGGGGTATTCTTGTCGGTGGGTTTACCTATGGTATCAGAAAGCCCATTAAACCTTACGGCTTGTTTACAGGCGCATATTTCGATTAGAATACAAAGTTACTGGACAGTTATGTTCAGGCAATTACCCACAGCTGTGTGCGAGTCTGGTTCATTTTGGACAAGTGATATATCGCACGTGATATGCTTTTGTCCATCCCCACTCTTAACTACTTTGCAAAGGCTTCAGTGGTTTAAGCTAGCGCTAAACGATTTTCGTGTAGAGGTTTTCTTTGCAGAGTTAGCTGTCCACATCGAATGGTCAACACCTGCTATGCTTCACTTTGGTGCCATCGTACACGAGGTATTATTGTACACACGTTGCTACAACTGTATATTTTGCTGTGTTGTTTCTGTACCTTCTGTCTTCTTCACTGTGTTCACATAAGGCTAGCTGCTCCTAGGAACCAAGCGGCATCCGAGTTCGCTCAGTCAGTCCGTCAGAAGTGGGCACACTGTGTTCGTACGTGCACCGCGCCTACTTCGTTTTGTTGGTGGAACTGAGAGGGTTGTGCTCTTAGATGCACAATATTATCCACCTGTACACCTTTTATGAGAACGAAGCGATCACAGTTCGATGTCATCCAGTGATATGAGTATACACCGTACGCCACTCATTATTTTCAGGCAATTTTGCCATATCATATCCCAGTGTGCATTTTCCATTTGTAACTAGCCCGTCCGTTTACAAGTCATGATACTGAGATGTTATTTGACACCCATCTGCTCCTACTAAGTTAATGGGAAAAGAGTCATGTGTCACCTCCGCGAAATTATGATCGTCGCATGGCTATACATTTCTTTCCATTTCCAAACACGGATGCGCGTGATTCTAATGCACGTTAGATAGGCCACCATACATCATAGGTGCACCTAAGCCTGAGAACATGCACGTCGTGATCTGGTCCTCGCTTAAATGGATCGATATTAAAAGACCGACTGAGCAGCCATCTTGACCTTAGACTGAGGTAGTGGTTGACAGTTGATCGCACCTATTAACGAGTTGCAACTTTCGGCGAGCTAGAAAATGACAAGATTTTGGTTTTCAAACAAAGACATGTAAGAATATGAGAGATTGCTAAACTGTTTCAACGGTCAAGATATACTGCCAGTAATTTGCTGGCCTGTGCATTTCTACACGCAATCGACAGTAAGAGAGGATACCCTTTATCCTTATGTAAGCGCAAACAACAGTCCTCCACTTGGCGTTTAGTGCAATAAAGTATTTTGACCCTGGAATCAACGATTGATGCTTTGATAATGTTGCCATCTGAATTACCGAATGATGAAAGTTCGTTTTCATCAGCCACGTACACATCTAGCGTCATGTGATGTGGACAGAAAATCACATCCCGTAGGTGTTAAAGTGAGGTTATATGTGAGTAGGAAGATCATAATTAACATAGATAGCTCCAGTGCATAAAGGTGGTACTGACATCTACTTCAGGAGGACCAACAGATCAGTATTAAGTTATTGCTGTTGATTCCGGACTTATTTCGAACGACGGCCCAGTGAATTAAATATTTTGGTTAGCGGGGGAAAAAATACTAACTCCTATGTCAACTCGTTGGACGCATTTTTGTAACCATTTCTCACCTACATATACAAGGGCAACGTAAAGTTCCAGCATAGCAGTTCCCGAACACCCACGTCCCTCGCCACGAGAATATAGGTTCTTCAGAGAATGTACACAATTATGAGCCAAATGCAAACCAAGAATCCCCGGGAGCATACTCGCTCAACAACTATGCACTGTTCCGAATATCTGCAGTGTTTGAAGATATTTTTACCTCAGAATCTAGCTGTTAACTATGTGAATTTGTTTGTCAGACTGGTTGTTTGACCTGCAAGTGTTTCATCACCATATTGGGTAGAGCCGTCTGTGTAACATTCTTTTCTGTTGACCATCCTAATGCATGTTACAATATCTGCAGGGTATTTTTTTGACCAAATTTTTTTTATCCGATGAATTGATCTTGGCTTTTGAGTGTACACTGTGACTATTGTCACTAGTTTGTGCGCCACTGTGGTTCCGAGTAGGAGTGAAGGTCTCGCCGTCGTTTCCCAATTGTTTTTCATGTAGACTAAACGGATCTGTTTGATGTGAGTTGTCTGTGTTCATTCGACATTCTTGGAGGCAGTGCATTGTAAACCAAAGTTCCTCGAGTATGAGTTGGGCGTAAAGATGGTTTTCTCGATTTCACCATTCTCGCTGGTTCGAGGAATTTTGATATAACTTCTTTTATGTGCTGCAAGTTGATTGTTGAGGAAGTTGTGAATTTGTTCACTGTGGGTTGACTTCTGATAGATGCTGGCTTTTGTTCGACTGAAGTGGAATCTTCTGAATTAGACATCTATAAATGGTAGTCGGCAGCTGTTTTCCTCGTCTATGGTGATCTCTCTTCCCTTGATTAACCAACGTTTTTATTCTGTACGATCTCCGACGAAGACATTCAGCAACGCGTAGCGATAAACCAATGATTCCAAATATTCAAAACGAGATTGGACCGCAATACCACAGTACTATTGAACAAATTACCAAAGTGAATAATTGGACAGCCTCAACGGTTTCGACCGACGGGTCGTCTCCGGGAAATGACTTACAATTTGGTGGTGAACATGCTAGAGACCAATTATAATCACGTAACAAGGCATTCATGCCTGAGCAGTCAACAGGTTAAAAAACAATGGGAGCGAGCCGAGCTCCAAAAAGGAGTACAATGACCGACAACTGGCTATTCGTACAACTATCAGATTGGCACGGTAGAGCAGAAACATCTAGGTCAAGGTCCAGTTAACGCTCAGAAACAGGAGAGGTTGAATGTACAGTGATAAACACTCGGGAGTGTAGGGTTGGGTCGGATTTTTACGACTGTACTTCAGAAGTCGATGCACATTCCAGTTTAGCACATTTCAGGTTGACGAAGGCTTGATCAGGTTGGTGTACCCAGAATTTTGATTTACTCTTCGAGTGTGCAGTTTGTTCAAATCCACTTATACAACCGCGTATTTTTTGATGTAATTCTGTAAACTATTAATACGGCTTGCTTCCGACATTTGGTTTCAGCATTTTGATGTTTCTATCATGCGTGCTTCTTCCAATAGACTGTAGTGCGTCGGAATGTAAACTTTTCATTTGACTGCCCTGCAGTGCACCTCGTCGTTTTTGTATGTTTGACGTGCCAACAGCCTTCACAGTTTTCTAACGAGCTTGATATTTGCATGGAAGGCGACCACCCTGATACTTTGATTCTCCGAAGGAGTAGCCACGCTCTCATGACATGATGGAGCATTGTTCTGCTAGAACATTGAAGTTCTCTGCCAATTTTACAAAATTAATGTCATTAGGAAGTGTCCCGGTCAGAAAATGAGGGACGGCCCCTCTCTTATCGCCTAACATGACCGGTGGACTCACTAACTGTTCAGAGCCCTGTTCATACAATCACCAATTGATTGGTGCACTCTATCTCCTCTCTAAATAGTTCCATTACGATATCCGTGCGGGAGGCTTATCCAGCTCATATTTGTTTCCATCATTGAAGTAACCGAACTGTCATTGATGGACTCATGACTTTGAAAAGTAACGTTGTAGGTATTCTGTTATTGATGGTATTGGATCGTCACCTTTGGAACGCGCTCAGTCGCTTGACCCCCAAAAAACGAGAAATCAGAGGAGATGCCGCTGCACTGTTTATTGGACGAGCGAGACACAGAAACTCTAGAAAAATACACTGACCAGACATCGCACACCTGCAATCTGATTGGCTGAGCGGGACCACACCACCACCCACGACCATAGCATCCGAGCTGGGCCGGTCGATCGATGTGGCGTGATGCGCCCCCTAACAGATGGGCTGGCGCATTTAGGTTGCAAACGTTTCTTCACCAACCGAGTCAGCTTCGTCATTGTGTTGGAGGTTGAGCACATAGGCTTGGGCTATGTCTCCGTCACTTATTCGGTGGAATGGTTTTATGAGCTTTCTGAAACTTCACTTACTGGTTGTTTCCTGACTTCGTTTGCGCAATACCGTTGGAGACATTGAGTTCAAACGTAGATCGGAGCCTTAGACTGCTTCCTTCTGCTTGGGAAGGCTGTCGTAATGTTCATAGATGTCCCGTTTTGCTAAGACTGCGTCATCCTTCGTCTAAATGACACCTCTTAGTATTTACAAGGTAGTGGATGACACATATCCTAGGCTTACTGCATCTGTTCCTACTCTGGAATCGTTCTCCCTTTCGAATCATCTTTGTTGCACAACGTGAACGGAATATTTGTAAACTGGAACGTGGATCACCTGGTTCCCCGTCACGCAACAGTTCGTTCATGCCCAGTTCGCTGGCAACTGTGATCCCAACTGAACGATAACAGATATCCGGTCCTCAACGTGACTGACGCCTTCGCTATCACATAGCTTTAGGCAGGCACGCTTAACTGAAGCCGTCATTGCAGTCTGGGTAATTCTGTAATTTTGTCACCTGTTTTTCATACTTTTATGCAGAATTCATTTACTGCGGAGGCGGTCTAGACAAACTTCACCGAATAAGATTACATGATACCGGCACGATCCCACTCTTTCAGCGAATGGCCTGGTGTAGTGATACTTTAATAGCAGTCCTATTGTAGAGCTGCTAATCATGGCTCAGTCGCACAGGGGATTTTTACATGTTGTCCGTCTGTGGACATCGCTGTCTCTGATTCATTAGTGGCGTTTAGTGGGAACACCGCATCAACAACGACAAAGTTCGTCGACCTGTCTTCAAGGCCGACGGGCTTTTCGTCCACTGGGCAGACTGATCTCGTCCCAGACTTCGTTGATCTAGCCATATCTCGCGTGTACCAACTCACCACTTGTCACCTCGTGTCCTCCTTTTAAGTGGTGAGCTATGATGGAAGGAGCAACTTGGTGGGCAATGTATAGCTTAAGTTCGAGGTAGGAAGACATTCACATCTTTGTTGACTTCAGTAAGACATACCTGGCTGGGTTCCGAATGACACGAAAATCTTTGACTAAGAACGCTATCTGATCTGGCGAAGAACAGAAGTCAGTGATATTCGGTTTGCTCATGGCTAGGACATCGAGCATACCTGTGACCCAACACAAAAGTAGTCATCTTGTTTGTTCCGTGGAGGCTTGTAAATTCAGTTTGCGTTCTGCCCCCCTGTTTGTCCGCCATTTACCTTTGTTGGGGGCCATTATAATCACTCCATGGGCAGACAACGTCATCGATCGTAAATGCGTTAACCTTGATTGTGATTGACTCAGAGTTGTGTGTTGTCCCCGCTCTGGCTTGACATATAGTTGAGTGCATGAAGCACGCCGTGTTCGTACTCGGACACATTGGTCAGAGCTCAGGCAGTCTGTGTTCGTCCTGTTCTCCGGGCGGGTTAGAAATACATCAGCGGCAAAGTAATCGAACGCACGCTTTCATTCAATAAATCTTCGTGACCGAATACGTAGATATGTTTATGCAAATGCTTCAGACACAAAATAAACTCATTGACACATTGGCAGAAAGAATAGAACAACGTCCATCGGGATTAATCAGTAATAACCTCGGAATTTCTTTATGAACCAGAATCAGGAATACTGTTTGAATCATGACACACAAGATGTGATCGTGAATTCCCTGAGGATTGTGCAGCTTGGGTAGACAATGACAAGGGGAGATTACTGATGTGCAAACTCGGTGTTGTTAAGCACCAGATGTACGCCAGTTGAATTCTGCCTCGGTAGCCAGTTATCGGGGAAACAATGAATTGTCCCATATAACTGTTCAGCGCTCGCTGTTCACTGTTTCTTGTTCGATTTAGGTGTGGAAGCTTGACTCTTCTTCAGAGCTCACTCTTCAAACAATCACAGGGGTGCCAAAAGATGACTAATGTAACAGTTGATTCCGAATTGATAGCGAAAGGCTCAGTGTTCAGCAGATTTAACCGACTACAATTTATCCCAAGTGCATCAAGGTCACGTGCTTCTCTACCCGATCCTTCTTTTAACCATCAACCAAATCATCCTACTGCATGCTGGAAATGTGAAAAATTATGAAAAATTGTCCCTAAACAAATCGAACTTACAATCTGTGTTCGAAGTATATTGTTACCGTCATATACAAGCAGATCCTCAACTTAAATGACCTTACCCGAATCATTCGGTGAGTCGTACACACATTTCTGATATTATCCTTGCTACCGCTGCTACCACAGATTTTGCACCTCAGTGCACATTTATGTCTTTAGGTTGTTAACTGGATTTCATCGCTGTTTCAGTTTGATTCTGCCCCAAACATTACAGTTATTTCATTTTGTTCATCGGAAGTATGTAAATGATTATCACGGAAACCGTAAATTTTGTGTATGATTTTCGTGGCCGCCACTTTTCCGCACCGGCATATGTCATAAACGATTGCTCGTGTAACCTAGTTGGTATTTACTGGATTGAAACTTTGGGGTAGTCCTATTAACAAATTTTGTCACTGGACTGCCAAGAGCATTAAAAATGTTTCCTTAGAAGTAGAAGAAACATGCAGTGAACTCGAGTTCTCTATGACTATCTCTCAACTCATCACCCACCCAAAACCAAAACTTTTTTCTGACAGTCGTGGATTATGCATTACAGTATAATCGAAGTTAAATCTAAGGCAACAAGCAAAAGTCATCTTCCGGTCCAAATTATCGGTACCATATGCTGCCGTTGGGCAAGTCAGTAAAGAATTAGATCGCCTAGAATAGGCAGATATCATTAGCCCCATTAACTATTCAGAGTAAGCAGCACCAATTTTCGTGGAAAAGTCGAACGGGTCCTACTGCGTTGGCGCTAATTTTTCCACGCGTTTAAATGATGCACTAGAAACCCAGTATCACCTTCTGTTGCGTCATTGTTTTGATTCTGAACCACAGGTTCGTCTTTCACATGGCCTCACATATCTGAGGAGCTTCTATCAGTTTGGACAACCAAATATGTGAAGTGTGTCATAGACTCCTCGTTTGTCATATTTTAAGTCTATCTCTGTTGGAATGACCAAATACGAATTGCGGATTTCAGTTCGAAGGTCAGATTTAGAACGGGATGCTCCGAAATTCCACTATCTACCTAAATTTGGCTACTAGACGCCACTTGTCCAATCGGATTACCTGGAACTTCACAAAAAGCGCCTGATGTTCTGTTTATTCTTCAGGGTCATTTGCACCACCCTTGTACACTAATTTCAAACGGAGCAGTTAGCTTAATTTTTTGCTCTTTCCCTCTTTTGGTGCGCTTTGTTGAGAATTTCAGGGATTGTAGATCCGAGCGTTTCGGTGGTAAGAATTTTGCTCTGAACAGTTGAATTTTCTGTTTTCTCCAATGTAGTGTCTCGATGTCTCAAGGTTCACTTTGATTTATCCTTCTGTTCACCCGGTCTTATTGTTCATCACGCCATAAACAAAGTCGCATTGGTGTTTTTACTGACCCCAATGGTAAGTTTAGAGTGGCAGTTTCTTGTTTTCGTAGCTAACCCACGTTAGCTTAGCGCCAGATCACTGTCACGTGTGTTGTGTTGTGTTTGAGAATGGTCTATACACGAATATTGAGTAAGTCTTTTCAGTACATATTTGTTCTCTTTCTTTCGTATCTTTTTTTTCTAGCGGAGAAGCGACTGACATTTCTCTTCAAGACTTACGTCCCGGATCAGACTACTATGTCAAGTAAGTGCTTTTATTGACTACTGAATTTTCTGACATTTTATAAGTTCAGGGGATTAATCCATAGATGAGGAAAGTCAACATCCACTGGAGCGTGGTTTGAGGGCGACTCAAAGGAATCTGATAGGATGACCGGATAACAGGATAGAAACGATATTTTGATAGACTGATTCTACTGATCAAGCTTTCCGCTTGCTTAACATGTTTTCCTCCTCATGTGTGTGAAATCAGTGCTTCATTCCATGTACCACTGACGCCTTTGTGACAGACTCCTGTGAGGTGAATACTGTGATACTCGGAATTAAGGACTTCTAGTAGCCCTAGAAATCTCACAAACAAATTGGCGAATACTGGAAGGCACAACACTGAGACCTTTCGTCCACTCCTGATGTTGTATCTTTAACGCGACATTTGGATTGGCTGCTTGCCTCATCTTCTGTTGTGTCAGGCTTTGGATAAGCATTGAATCGAGTAGATTTCCGCCACGAATACACACTGGCAACAACCGGACACCAAATGTTTATCGCCTGCACATCTTACGTTTTTGTTGGACACAAATGAAATGAGACGGACCGGTTATGCTAATCATATCTTTGTGGGTTTTACACTGCGCCCTTATTTCTCCTGTAAACCCTGTTTTCGTCTCGTCAGCTCATAGTTACGGCGTAAATATCGGACAGGAGTGCAGTGAGGAACGACTCTTAGTATGGAGCCCTGGGGTACATTGCTGCCTGCTTAGCATGGCCCGTTGAGTACGTCGTTGATTTCGGTATTGAAAAGACTGTCCACGATGTCGATAGGGGCTTATATATATATATATATATATATATATATATATATATNTCGCAGGTAAATATATAGAAGAGGAATGATGTATCTCGCAAGTTATACACAAGATTATATATATATATATATATATATATATATATATATAATCTTGTGTATAACTTGCGAGATACATCATTCCTCTTCTATATATTTACCTGCGATGGTCTATTCCTTGAGAGGTTTCATACACAGGATTGTATAGTCAACTCAGTTGAATGTTTTAGCGAAGTCTACAAAAACGACATCAGTCAGGTTGTTCGATTTTAGCAACAATGCTCTTATTGTAGAGAAGCACATTTGGAAATTTCAACTGGTTGGTGGGCAGCTTTGCAGCTAGAACAAGTGATCTGTCGAGCTCTGCATAGTTTGAACAGTAATCAACATTGGTACTTTTGTATTTCATCACAATTGCTAGTGATAAATGGCAATGCATAGAAGCTTAGGGTCTTTTGGAGCTAACTCTTGAGTGTAGACCGATAGCGTACCATACTGACTTGTCTCACCAGCTATAGTACCATCGGGAAATTGCAACTAAGATTTGGTGTCGTATTTATACGAAATTTTTCAGTCCCTATAAAAAAATTGTGTAATATAATCAACCGTTTTGCCTCGATTATTTATAATACCCCTAGATCCATTTACTAGAGAAAACACTAGGCTGCCGTTTACGACCAAATTTGACAGCATTCTGATACTAGTTTGTAATCTCACTTTTATTATGTGAATGAGTATTTGCAAAGCGGCTCTTGTTGAGTGTCACTATATCAGAATAATTTGGGATTACTGCCAAATTGTTGGGTCATCCGCACCGGTTACTGACATTTGACGGTAAGCTGTTCCTCCTGAATTTACTACTCAGATTTCTTCCTGTTTATATCTTCATTTTGTTACTTTGATGACGCGCAGTATTCACTAGTCGAGGTGTATGTATGAAAGCCTGTCTTTGAGTCATAAAGCTTCCTATCATTTGCTTCCCGGTCTCATTCCATCTGGTTTACTCTAGATACTGAGTCTGTGTGAGTGCAACCACGAGTGGTTTGGTACAAGTCAAGATTGGAAGCATGGGTTTACAGACATCCTTCGACTTTAATCATTGTAACAGACCAATCCGTACACGGTTGCTATCAAACATATATGAAAGTATTTATGTATAGGGACATGTATTTATCCTCGTTTTTATCTCACCGATTTGTTTCTCAGTACGCTTTGCAGCATCCTACCGAGACGCACTACTTTATACGCCTGAAGTCAGCATCTGAGACTAGGTTGATATTCATACGTGGTTAATTTAGCCATCTGCGACCAGTTGAGTTGATTGCTATCAATAGCCCTAATTGATATCAATTTCAGTTGAACCCTTGCTTACCGGGTTGCTGGTGTAATGGGTAAAGATATTGGCTTCTACCGCTACCGCTACCAATATCATTTATCTTCTTCTACCTGATCAGTCCAAACAACGGTAATCAGGTTGGTTTTTTCTTCGGAAGTTGCGATCACTTTCTTTTGCAACGGACTAGGTTCCTTTAGTCTACCAACGACAGGTGCAGTCGCGCAATCGAGGCTGGAACCCGTAACCGTATGATTGTCAGTCGGCGTCATTACCTCGTCTACTTGAGTGCAGAAGTCCCCATGTTTACTCTCTCGGTCCTTTGCACAGGTCGCTAGTAGTGTTTCGAATGACTGGACGGCGCGTTGACTTTATAATCCAGCCATCAGCCCGTTGGTTAAATGTTGACTGATCGTTCTACTGCGGATCACATACGATAAATGAGACCTCACTGGAACGGTGCACACGAATGGTATGAATAGAGAATTAGCTGTTTAGTTGGCTAGAAGCCAGATTGTCTTGTCGTAAACTGTTATCTGTTCTCGCCATCAATGCTGTTGTTCGGCGAACGTCAATAACTGTTTTGCTGATGACGCCTTAGTTCCACTTACAGCTCGGTTATTTGTTTGCAAGGTGTAGGCACCTTGATGTTGAATGTTTGAATACAGACAGCTATTTTTAATAGTTAAGTCTCTTCTCGTCTCCTTTTTTCTTCTCTCTTTCTATACAGAGTTTGCTTTTTGGTTCATTATGTGGCAATTAAGTATCAATGTAATCCACTAATATATTGCTGTCTCTGATGATGATCATAATCGTCAAGAGAAACGGCTGTGTGAAGCCGCTGGTCTGCTCACTTGGTCTGTTGCTTGTGTATGTCTTTGTTTCTCATTCGGAGCAGATTACAGATGCGGTCATCAGTTAAGCACGCCTTTAACGACGGTTTCTCGGTTTCACTGATGCCAACAGCTCTATTCGACTGAACGAACCGACCGACTTCCATAATTATAATGAACAAACTTTCAACGAACAGACTGTTTCCGATTTCTTCTTCTGTTTTTCTGGTACAATTATATAAAATTAATCGACAAGGTGAAAGGTTACTGATGAACAAAATAATGAATGGACAGTGCGACTGGACAAATAATTAACACTACTTCCATTCGGTTCCGAACACACACGAAGTCGGTCCTAGATATTCCATATTAATCGGACTGGGACAGTTAGATGGGTACAAATTGTTTCAAGAGTTGGGCGGCCGCTTTTAGTCAAGGAAGCCCCAGGGTTTGAACGAACTGTCTCTGCACCCACAAATTCGGATGACGTAGTCGGATTACGGTTTCCTCGGCTATTGGCGTGGTGTGGCATTTGACCTTTCACGATAAGGTGACCGGGACCCGATAGACGGTACGAAATGCTGTTTTATTGTCTGTGTCGATTCTAATCGATCGGCAAACACTGGGCCTGGTAGAGAGGCCGTGGCAACGCCATCAATCGAACGGTACAGCTGACCGCTAAACTGGAGTTGGATATTGTTTGTGCAGAACAATAATAATTCTCCGATATCGTCCACAGGCACTCCGACGTTAATCTGATAGTTCTCGATGTATTAACAAAATTAAAGGTTTCTGTCAATGTTACGTTATTAAATAACGACTATACGCTAAGAGATAACATTTCCTTGTCCGTTACGTAGGGTTTGCAGGGGTGTCCACAAATTCGAAAGTATCTTTTAATTGTATTTGTCTTTTTTCTCTTCTGACTGGTTCACAAACTTCTGCTAGCCACTAGGCAACCGCGTAGTAGGGGGAGTCGCACATATCGGCCTGAGTGATATTCTATCCTTGTGTATCTTTGGCAGGTCGTATAACCGCGGATCCTGTCAGACGAATGTGATCAATTACATAAGCACTACCGGAGTCATCTTGTCTCATTTTAGACAGCATGCTCGATATTCTCCTTTCGATTGCTAATGTCTTATCTTTATCAGGATTTTAATTGCGGAATTTCACTCTCTCTGACAAATGGTTCAACATTTTAGCAACGTAATCGGCTTTATCCAGCAAAACAATTCCTACTGCTTTATCAAGCTTTGATGTCATAATAAAGTGTTCTTTTTTTAAACATTAAGCGCTTCTAGGTGAGACATTGGTAGCAATCCGCGGGATGAGTTCTTATAGCTCAAATACTTATTACCAACATCTGCAAGGATTTCTCTTTGGAAGACAGATGTAAACCTCGTAACCGACAATTGGAGTTTTCAAACTGAACTGCCAGATCTAATTGTTCCGTTCTACCACCAGGGCAGCAGAATTTCGGGCCAGGCGACAAAATTTCAGTCGATGGCTTACACAATGTCATTGAGCAAACGTTGTCAGCGTATCGCTCCAGTTCGACTGGAATCTGCGTCTACAGCTTTTTCAATTGACTGTGATGAGTAGACGTATTCTTTTCCTCTTTATTGACCGGTTTACCGTTCTCTTTACGTAAGATTCACAGGAACTTCTTTCATCGGCTGACAGATTTCCCACCACCTGATAACGCTGAGCTTTGTTCCGTTCGATCTCTGTCAGTTAGGAAGTTTGCATGTCTTGTTCGCTACGTACATATCGTCTGAACGGTCTGTTGGTGGGATAGATCTGGTTATTAGGGAGAGATCTCTGATAGAGGGCTGGGGGACTTGTTTCTTTTGATACATTCTGTGAGAAACTCAACATTTACTTTAGTTTCAAAAAGATTCGTGCTAGACTTTGGCTTATCAGGTAGTTGAAAATCCCCGTAGAAATCATGAAAACAAAGTCTCAACGGACAGACCTTTTTTTAACACGTTCTCCTCTTTAGGTGGTACTTTTATCTAGAATTAAGTGATGCATGGCGATTTTGATAGCCGAGGAAATCGCAATGCGACTACGTCATCCGAATTTGTGGGTGCAGAGACAGGGGGCTTCCTTGACTAAAAGCGGCCGCCCAACTCTTGAAACAATTCGTCCCCATCAAACTGCTCCAGCCCGATTAACATGGACTATATAAGACCGACTTCGTGTGTGTTCGGAACCAAATGGAAGTAGTGTTAATTATTTGTTCAGTCACACTGTTCGTTCATTATTTTGCTCATCAGTAGCTTTCTACACCTATCTACCATTTCGCACGAACATGCGAGGTCACTGACTTTTTGAAATACTCTCATGGTGTCACAATTGGGACTCCGTTCTGCAACCTGCTTGTTCCAAACACGCCTGTACAAGACAGTACGTGCAGTTGTTTTTCTATCGATTAAGCAGAATCGCTGTCTGGTAAGAACTCTGTGTTACTGTGTCGGATGAATCCTTCCCCGAAGAGGTGTCTTCGTTAACTACGACCTACAAGGATAATGGTTCTTCATCGGTGTTTGCTGAAGAAGTGAACAAGCGGAAACCAGCTACCGTGATGAGTTCAACAGTTCCTATAATAAGTGTCTGTCTTCGTTTGTCATACTAAGGTGGTGACCTTGCCACTTTTTGAAACTTCTCAGGGCCACTGTAGTGTGCACGATCTACGCAGCCAAACTGGTCTTCCTGTGTTCATCGGTATGCAAACACAAGCACCGCCCTTCAAAACTTTGTTACCGTTCAGCATCTACTCTTACGTCATCTGCTAGTTTTCGAGTTCCGGCTACTATCGTGAGCAGCCTGGTGAGGTGATTACACAATCGGGTCAACAAATACATGCCACTTTGGTTCCATTGAACGGCCATGGATACCATGATATCTCCATCCTGTCACAACGACATAACACGCCACAAAGTGTCAGCAATGTCTATAACTCGCCACATGTTGATACTGTATCATTGATAGGTGGTGTGACAAAGCTGATCATTTGGAAGAGACTCAGTTGCGAACAGTCTGAGCTTCGGATAGATTCAAACCAGTGACGGGCACATAACGTTCAGACGCTCCAAGCATCCAACTGGTAGACTGTCTCGACGTTCCTGTCACTAGTTCACGTCTATCCGATGTCTAATCACGCCTCTTCTAAACTTTTTCATATGTATCCTTCGTTTAAATTTGGGGATAGCCCTTTGAATACGTTGTGCAACAAATAATCAAGAGCTTCTGTTTCACTACCGGACCGAACTCACCTCTCTGCGTACACAAAGACCCCACAACATTACCGGATTACCTTGGTGACCAATGCTAATTAGTGCGTTCGCAGCCCATCAGTGTTTTTCGTTGAATCTTGTTTGTTAGGCGTTCCGCTGACGTTAAGGACGCTGATATAGTTGTGTTCACGATGCTGTGTGGAAATCATGACTATTCCCCCGTTTTTTGTGGTGCTCAATTCGCTTCCATCGGTTTGCAGGTACTGTTGCGTCTATGCAGATCTTTGTGGTCAGTTCAGCCCTGCGGTTCATTTTGTCACTCTGTCCACGGAACCATCGCCCCCACGTAATCTTACTGTGGTTGGTCACACGCGGACCTCGTTGCATTTGAAATGGAGTGCTGCCGCTGACAATGGTTCACGCGTCACAGCCTATATTGTGGAGTACGCGCCGGCCGTACCGGGCTATCCACCACATGCATGGCATGCCGGTGGTGATCTTGAACTGTCTAACGGAGAAGTGGTAAGTTTGTAGGTGTTGTTGCTATTTGTACCCTGTTCTTGACATCGTTATTTGAATGGCAAAACTTGAAACTCTCCTATGTCTTGCTTCTATTCTGTCGTTATTGATCCATGAACATATGCTGCTTGTCTGCTAGTTCATTTGAGCTATTTACTTTTAGCTGCATTCTGTGGTACGACAGTTTCCTGGATGCTAAATCTTGATCGCTCATAAGCAAACGGATGACGAATCACCCAGATCATTGTTTTATCTGTTAACTTTAACAATAAGCGCTATACACCAGCCGAATGAAGTGGTTGGATGAGCTGTTTAGCACTGTTTATGATAAATTCTATCATACTACATCAGATCTCACAGACCTTCCAACGAGTTGTGTAGTACACTGTCTCGTATATTTGTCCGAGAAAAATAACCACATCTATTTAAAAACAACTTTCACCCATAAATTACGAAAAGTATCAGTAGTTTCCGGCCTCACGATTTGATGTGTGACCTGTGTGGTTATCATTGCTTTCTTATTTGCCACTTACCTCTTGTCCAGATATACTGAAGGCAACGTAAACATTTCGATACGTACTCAGTGGTCTGCATAACAATATTCGTAATGTCTAAACTGCTGCTAGTGCTTCAGTGTATATTCTGTTGGTCTGATCACGTAGTACTCAGCTACCACGCTCCACTATTACCACTCAAGGTTACTTTCATATCTCACGAGGACTGCTAATAATTGACCAGATTTTGGATGATATGCACATCATGACTATCAGATTATATTTGAAAGCATTTAGTGTCAGGCATTTTTAGGTTAGTTGTCTGTTACTATCTAAGTGATCGGTTACACCGATTAAAATACTTAAGTTTTTCGGTACACGAAACCGGTTCATTGTCCTCGAAAAATGCTTCCGGTCATTTTTTTTCTCCAATTGATGATTTTGGAACATACGCTTAACAAGCACACTCACTTTCTTGCTGTTCAAATGTTCTATTTGGGGTCCATATCAGTGTGAATTTATGTTTAAGTGCCATACGTGCAATTTCAGCAGGCGCTGAATTTGTAACTCATTCGCCTTCAATTTTCGCGGAAATTTCTCATCATAAACGACTATTCGACAACTGTATGTTACGACATCCATAATAGCATGTTCGTCAGTGGAGCAGAAATTTTTTAAGAATGATACGGAATGATCACCCTCCTCTTTAACAAACTTCAAGCGTTGCTTTTGATTTAGTGTGTCACTCAATTGATTGACTTCCGATGGATGATTGCTTCTAGGCTTAAACCTAGAAGCAATCATCCTTTTACTCATCAGTTGCCCGAAGTAAATTAGTAAAATTCCACTTTGTTTTCTTTGTAAAGAAGAATTGGAAACCTACTTAAATGTTATCTGTAGCCATTGGTCTTTTTGCTCCGAAGTTGAGTCTTCCTGACCGTTAGTCTACGATCCTGCGCAGCTGTAGACGATGAAACCTCTGTAGTTCTTGCTACACTGGTCTCATTTGGACCTTGCTTATAAAATGTTTTATCGCATTTTATTAATCTGAAGTTAGTTGATGTGGGTTTCTGCCCGACCATTGCGGTGGAGTACAATGTCGGTTGATAATTGCACAATTTTAGAGATACAAATGAAATTTTAAATGTATGGATATATATATATAATTACTGATGAGTAGTCGGGGATTCGGTTTATTTTCAAGTTGACCATCACTCACATTTGATCGCAGCGTTCGCATTCACATAGACTTTCCAGCCAGCCTCTTTCGAAAAGAAGCACTAGACTCGAGTTTCGCTCTCAT
>QNGE01000273.1:177851-197856 GCA_008508345.1 Paragonimus westermani | reverse complement strand
TAACTGCTTTTCGTCTGACTGCTCCCCTTTGGCCTGTCTGACAAGGTTGCACCTGGAAGGACCGGAGTCCTAGTCAGCATAGCCCGCCGGATCAAAACAGTACACAAGCCCGACCACCACGTCAAGGTAGCAGTATAGGTCGGGATTCCGTGCATAATTTAGCAGCGGTTAACAAGTCATACCACTTACAACCAAGGGAACTCTGAACACGGAATTTAACCGTCAGCAGGCATCAACCAGTAATACGGTAGCTTAAACAATCCAGTAATGCGGTACGAAGTAAATAAAAGGATAATCCGAATGAGAGTTCGTAGTGTCGATACGGAATGGATTCCGAGTGATATAATGTAAGAAATGTTTAGCCATTGTTTAAGATAATAAACATATATACTTATATATATATATGTGTGTGTATATGCAGTACGGTAGTTTGACCAATGATGTGTAAGTAGAGAAGCAGTTGGGATTGCACTTGTGCGGGCCGCAATTCATGGTTGGGTTTGCAGGGCGTTAGAGTCGATGCGTGGGATCTGTGGGGTCGCTGGTTCGGTTCTTCGGGTGACGGTTTGCCGTCGCACTCGCACTTCCAGTGGTGGTGATCCGAACACAACTTTCATTGATTCTGGCCAGGATCAACAGTATGTATGAATGTGTACTTGTTTATTTATTCTGTCGTCTAGGTTCACGATGTTCATTGAACCTTTGCTGTATAAGTCCACAGACTGTAATGTGCACCTGATGAGCTGCAGTCAAGTGTGTTCGAGAGCCACATTGTACAAACGACTGTTTCTGACTTCCCTGTTCAATCCTATTATGAGGGAAGGTTTTTCCACTTTACTGCACAGGACAGAAATTTTCAGTGTGTTCACCATCTTGTACATGCCAGGTTTCTGCGCATAGATGTCCTTATCATATCATGTGGCCAATGAATGACCTGTTTGTCGGGGAACAGAAGAATTTTCATTTCCCATCATCCCTGCTCATATTTTTTCCATTCGTCCTTCTTTGATCCTCTTGTCCACGACTGCTGTTCTGTGAATGATTTTTTCAATGATTACAATGAGGTAAATACCCATATGCGATCAGAAAGTGCATAGTGTTATTCCGAAAACCACATTATTTACGTCTTAGTGCTTGTTCCGAACCCCTCACGTTTGCCGATTCCTGTGTTACTATCGCGTCAAGAAACGGTTTTTTCAAGATCTTTTCCTAGTCCGTTCCTTAATCAGTCATTTCTCCCGTTGAAAACATGCACCCCTACCTTACACCCTGGGTTCTTTATTAGTGGTTCTATGTATCTGAGTTCCTTATCCAGCTTGTTTCAGCTTGCGTGTGAGCTTGAAAGATAGAAAATAGATCGTTTATTATTGATATCCGCTTGCGGGTTCAAGTCGCATCTAGGTCATTTGTTTCTGTTCACTTGATTTGGCAGCTTGGCACTACACTATTCTGTGCATCTCACTGAGTCCAGCGTATTGTGGCGCAAGTATCGAGACTCTATCCTGGGTGTCTGTACGACACTGGTCTATCAGGATTTTGCCGAATGATAGTTGTTATTGAGGTCACAAGGCCAAGGTCAGGTTGCCTGTGTTACATTGCTGTCTAGGCACGCAGTTGAACAATGTTTGTGTGCCCGCATCCTTGCCACACTGTTGGACCGCTAGTTCGGTCGATCATTTGTTTCGTCAGTGTGCGGATGATTGGTGTTGTACCAATTTAATGCCAATAACACTTGTTGCTGGAGCTGCTATCGCTACTAAGTTTTCTTGTCAATCGCAGTTCGTTATGACCTTCGAATTGCATTTTTCCTTTCACCCTAGCGGCACTGCCTATTCGTTGCTTGTCCAGTTAAAATGAACCAAAATTCTAACGCGTATCAGCCACTCTTGTGACTAGAGTTGTTTTGCTTTTCACGGTTGAAACTATGACACCGATCGTGCGTTGTACGTTTGCGCTTTGCATTGTTGTACGGATGTCAACAGCCAGCGACCATGGGAATCTGCTAGCTGCTTTGCGCCTGACATGGAAATAACACGACTCATTGCACTTTTGCGTGAGCAGTACCTGAATGTCCGCTCAACTAGAATGAGGGGAACAGTTTATCTTTCGAGTTTTCTGTTCAACTGGCCCAAAGGAATTCAGTGTTTCAACCTGTTATTGTTGTTCATCTCTCGTGCCACCTTTGTTGAACACCACCCATTCAACCAGCCACTGTTCCACTTGACTCAGCATAATTCTTTCGAGCTCGATCTACTGACTGTCAAGCACCAGAGTTTGGTGATCGATCTGACTGTGGAAGCCGAACTGACCAGCCACAGTAAGCTAGTTGGATGAGTACGCGCGTAGCAAGCCAGGGTTTGGCAACTCATCGATCGAATGAACGAAGGTTCTCTTTTCTGAGTTGTTCACTTCTTGTCCAACTGTTTAACGCACTTCAGACAACGTCCGGTCAAGCGGTGAGGTGACCTTTACTGGAAATTTGCATTAAACGAACCTGACTCTGGTGACCGATGCTCATACGCGAATGCCCGTGCGTAGAAGAATGATCAGTTGATGGAACCAACCCTACTCTGCCTCACGTCAAGTCTAAGTAGGCTGACCACTGCTGACTGATCGTGATCGGTTGCATCGTAAAATGCCGTCAGGTGTGCATCTATGACCTGGACGCTGGAAACCACCCTGTATTTTTTGTTAGTTCCTTTTGAAATTGTTCCAGATAAACTTGCCCAATCTTCTGGTCTTTCTGACTCTGCTTGTTGAGTCTGCTGAAGTTGTATCGGGCCGAATGAGTATTTGCCCAAATTCTGGCCACAAATTTGCAGCAGACAGCTGGTTGATAACAACAATGAGAAGTCGAGCGTCGTGATTCCGATGGCCATGCTCTTTGCGGGCCCTTAGTGCCCTGGATGTCTGTTATCTTTGTATTTGAATTCACCTGCTGACCACAGTGCTACGACAGACTAAAATTACCACTTCAACGGAATGTCGATGATTCAGCATTAGGCGAAGAATATCAAAAGTATACATTTAAAGGCAATGCTTCCCGAGGGAGATGGAAACTTGGATGATATCGGTGTCGACTGCTTGTTGAGCCTAAATTGAGAACTATTTTGGACAAACCTTGTGCTGTGGATAGTATATATTGGTAAATGATGCCTTGCCATTTGGAAATGCATACATGTCTAGTGTCACAAGAACAAAAGCATGTTCTCATGTTCTGTAATCGTTGTGTTTATCACGGGCATCACTCTGAAGAAAGTTCCTGTGGAGTCGAACAAATGTTTTGACTAAATGGGGTGGTTCGCTAGACAGTCACTTTGCCCATAACTGTTGCTGATCGAGGTGCTGACAGGGGGCTCAGTTGGTTCCTCGGAAAACAAGTTTTCCTGTGACCATTCCATAGTGCTTTGGTATCACAGCTGCTTAGTAATCGCTAAAGAATCCCATGTATTCTACGACTTACTTCCACATGATCATTCCGTATGATCCACAACTCTTCATACCCGACGACACCTCTCCAGGTTGTTCGGGGACCAAATGTAACAATTGTAATACTTTAAGCAGTTGCGTGTAGGCGAAATCAGTGTGAAAACAAATCTAATGAAGGAAGCGTTGTAGAGGCTTAAATAGAAAATCTGTCAACCGAAAACAAGTCCATTTCTGGACCGTCATCATCACAAACGCCAGTGAATATAGGTTTTCATCATATCTGACTGCTTTGCTAGTCGAAAGTGGGTGTTGTTTCTTGGATGTTCTGACTTGTAGGCTGTCGCTTCCGGTTTCACTTAGCAATTGCAAACCGAACAGGATGCGCCAAACGATAGGTTGTTATGTGTGTAAGCATTTTGTGAAACAAAACCACTGTGTTCAGCGACCGGCAAAATCTGTCTATCCCAAGTACACAGTATCAGATCTCGATATTGTTCCTACTTCGTGATCACAACCATCAGGATGATGTGTATAGCTGAACAGAACAAAACGCACGTACGTATTGTATATGGGCTCACTGTTTTGAACAAGCATTTTTGAATATTCTGCACCGGAATAATCTGCCCACGTGTTGTTGCTGACTCTGAACACTTCTCGGCGACACGGGAGTTCATTTTATTGCAGTCCTCTGTTTTACTTGCATAGCCGTTTTGTTGTCCACGTACTTCGTTTGTATTGCATATGCCTGTCAACTTCTAGGCATGGATAGCGCTCTATATGTTTCATGCTGATGGCTATCTCTGGCGGTTTTCATATTCTAAGGCATTTGCATTAAGTGATCTCACGACCACACACAGCGGTATGATAGCTGGTTGAAAAACCACGACTGGTCTCATCTGTCCTGTATTGTGCGTTCCTGCTCCCTGAGATGTTTATCACGTCTTCTGTCTCCGTTCTCAACATCTCAGCCCATGGAGCAGTATAGTCACTGGCAGCACTTCTGGCAGTCCTCCTCCTACCCCTCAAACACCTTATCTAGTTCACGCTGATGTTCACACTCTCACATTGGCCTGGCATCAGCCGGAATTTGAACAGCATTCCGCACCCGTCTCAGTCCATGGCGGCGTTGGGGTGGCCGAACTGACCTACACTCTAGAGATGGATGACGAGGCAATGGGACACGGGTTCGTCACCGTGTTCGATGGGACCGGGACGGAGCATTGCGTGGAGAATTTACGACGCAATACGCGATATCGTTTCCGATTGGCTGCTTCCAATATAGACGGACGTAGTCGGTGGACAGAGTTGGTCACCTTCTCCACCTTACCCGATCGACCCTCGGCGCCATGCAATCTACGGGTAAGTGCGAGTCATAGGTTCATGATGGTATATCACCGACCCACAATAATGTGTTGTTTTCACTGAACTGACTGTTCATCTGCTTATCTAGGTTAGTCCTTCTACCTCCGATCTGGCTATGTAGCTCAATTAGCGGAACCATGCCATGTAGGAGCATGGAGTTACTGTCAACTAGTTCGAATCCAATAGAAACATCTACTTTTGACGCTTGAATCGCTCCATAATTCACTAATCTCCTGCGTTATTTAGCTGTAGCATTGCTCGGTGTGTTCCAGTGGCGTCAACCGTCTGAGATCAGGCAGCTAATCCAATGTGTCGCATAAGATCAGACACCTCGGGGCACTACCGTTCATCATTTACTTAATGCGAGCGCTGTCTGATGATGTTTCATGCATCTGCAAACAGATAGTTGAATGGACAGGTGCTTGTAACGCTAGTAACTACTGTCCAAGTGTAGTGGTTACAGAACACACTGCTTCAACTGTTTCCGCTTATGTCAGTTCGGTTGCTTGATCGTACCCTAGTTTACGTCAGCTTTTGCATGTGTTTACTGTTTTAGTTTGCTTCTCTTTCCCACCTCATTCAGCTGGCGAATTCGATCCAGCCAACTCGGCTCTCAGTGAGCTGGGACGCTCCGGAAGATGATGGTGGCCTACCTGTGCAGGCATACCGTTTGGAACTCCGATTGCCCTACAAAATTGACTCAGCACGTGATGATGACAAACCACATCAGTATTCCTCCGAAAACCGATCACCTCAAACCGGCTCGGCTGCGGGCGTACTGTCAAATCGCGCACTGCTCTGTTGGCCTCATGTGACTGGTGAGCGAGAGATATGTAATTCTTCCCGTCCTGTATTTGCAAACTGTTTCCACATTTTACTTCCATCTCCTTCGAGACTCTTCTTGTTGGATCTTATCACATGGTATATGGGTATATAAATATATAATTAAGTGTAGAAGGCAGACACCGAGTGGTGGGTATTTGTTGTGACGTTTCAAATCCATACTAGGATAAGTTGTTATACAAAATGATGATGGAGAAATTATACATCGGTTACCTGCTCGTCAACGTGGTTGTCCCTCTATCGCTCGTCTTCGCCATATTCGCGCGACCAGTGCGGTGTAGCGAGTGTCGAGGTCGCAGTGTCTTTTGCAAGCATTATGAGTGAAGATCGATTCAAGGACGGGCCGTTCCTGCTTTCCTTTTGCTAATCCGTTTATGTTGGTGTCCCCCCCCCGTTTGACCTCGTGACCTGTGGTTGCACAGCGTTGCCAAAAGTGTAACTTCCAAGTCTGCCCAACTCAGTGCTAAGTGGTGTTCGCGTAAACGTGTCTTTGACTGTTTATTAGTTTCACCTACACAGGCTTGATCACTGCCTTGGTAGGTAGTAGAATATGTTACACCCGCTTGTTCATGCGCTTCAACGGCATCTTTGATTTTGCACAACTTATTTTGAAGGCCTATGGGCGATTTTAACTCCAGATTTCCGCTTGATGCGTTCAGTTGCCTCCGAGATTCCGTCTATGTAAGGTAAGATGATGACCCCCTGTCTCTCGGATAGCCAGAAACCGAAGTCGATCGGGTTTTGGTGCACACTTGTATTGAATGGTTTGGGGTTGGCGTTGGACGTGAATAACTTGTAGAGGTGTTCTGTTTCCTTTTTTTGTAGTTCAGACGTACTGCACTGGGTGGCCACTCGACGAAATAAGATTCACGTACAGCTTATATATATATATATATATATGGCTCAGAAAGATATATCGCCAGCCGTAGTTGTTGCCGAGCCACAGTACCTTTTGGTCAGGCTCATGGCTGTTTTGATGACATGGGACTAGTCCATCATAAACGTAATATTGGCGTTTCGCTCACAGTCACGGAAAATGGTCGCTGTAAAACTGGATGGTAGCGCCATGTATGTCAGACATTTGGATCCACTTGAGGTTTTGCATACTGAGTATTGGCATTGAAGTCACTGTCGCCAAAACAATGACATGATCGGCTATTATTGACTACCATTCACGATGTCATCCGTCTTTTCGCAACACACGTGCGCTGGGTATAATTTTAGGTGGCATTTGTGTACTCCATACCATGCCACAACTAGTAATTCAACACAGGTGTGCCAGTGTATTGACTAGAAAGCTACCACTTCATCCGTCCGAATGAACGCCACATTGGACAAAAAAACAATAACGGGGGATATCGAAATACGTTGTAGTAATGCAGTGGACATGCATTCATCCGACCTGTGTCCGGTAGAGGCTGGTGACAGAAAAACATAATTTGGTTAGTCAACCTTTGATCATAGCGGTCCGTTCTCGTGTCGTTTGCACCTATTTATTAGATGTGCCTCCAGTAGGGGCAGCTGACGCTCTGTGTGTAGGCATGGGTGATGAATGGTTGGATGTGGTCATTAAACGAAGAGGAAATCTGTTTTACAGTGAATTATTCCGTTGAAGTTTTGACTGTATACCAAGGAAGCTAGTCCACCAAATAGGGTGTTCTATCACTTTACTATTCAGAATTGAAGATTCCGAGTTACCTAGGAGTCATACTTATCTTCGAACTTCTTGTGAAAGTAATGAGAGCAACTCTGATTGATTGCAGTTTACAGTTATGTTACACGAACACGGATGTGTCAGTACCGTAGAAAACAGCGTCGATCCTTTGTGGACGGTAGTAGCACGTGCATTGTCGGAGACTGTGCTCTGATTGACCCAACACTAAAATAAGAACTTGAAAACTGGCGGGGTAAATAAGTGTAACTGTTGCATGCTTAGCCGATTTTGGATTTGTCCTCTATTGGATTTTGCTTTGCTTCGTGGTTTGGACAGCCGGTGAATGGAATGGATTTTCACCGCAGACATGTTTTGCTCATGAATCGCGTTCGACAGCAATCGCCCTATCAGGTGCTCGTTCGTAATTGCTTGCATGAAAGCCACTACTTGTCATACGTAGCACATGTCTCCCCTTCTACTTAACAGCTTACACTTCCCTTAATTTGTGCTCAACTACAGTTCACATTTCCCTTCACACAGCTTCCTCCCATAATTGATCTTTTCGTCGTTTCTCCACCCCACAGGCCTTCCTGGTACAACCACCTACGCTTCTGTGCCTCCTTCTGTGGATCCGGATGTGACTGGTCCGAGATTTGGTTCAGTCCCACCAAAATTGGTGGTTCATTCCTCTGTTTGGTCCGCCTCCCATGATACTGCTACCGTCTTCTCTCAATGTGATTTGTGCAACCTACAGTCTATGCAGCCGGATTCCGGCAGTTCCATTGATTCGGTGCTCATGGAGCCTTACTGCGTACACGAACAGCGGTTGGACCTGCCTATCGGTTCATATAGTTTTGCCTGGTTCATCGTTTATGAGGGTCTTGGCCAAACGGTGACACTGGAGCGCCTGTTACCCGGCCTACAATTGTGTTTCCGTGTTCGGGCCAGATCTGCCCCTAATTTGACGAACGAGCGCTTATGCAAAAGCCTCATCGACCACGATGAATTATGGGGCGTGCCATCCTCACCGGTGCTCAAAGTCACTCTACCTCCGGTCGTACCGTCTGCGCCTGCCTCAGCACCCCGTGTGGTAGGCTCGGCGAAGTCCACTTCGCTCTTTTTGTCCTGGGATGCTCCCAAGCATACTGGCGGAGCTCCTGTCCTAGCCTACGAGGCAAGCTCAGTGATTATATTAATTACACTGGCAGTACGTGATTGCTTTGCAGACTTTACTTGGGACACATGAAGCTATGGGCACAGATAAGGTCACTCCGAGATACAAAACACTGCACTTGGATGTTTCAAAAACACAGTGCTAGTTTAGTACTATAAATGCAACCGGTTCTCTTGATCATAAAGTCTCAAATGGCAATCACAAGATCAGTGAGATCGAGCGCCAAATAGATTTTGCTCGTACACACAGGGAATGTTGTCAGTTCAATTTTCTGTCTTACTATCTTCACTTATTGGGTCCAAACAAGAGTGATGCCAGTTATTGTGAGTTTGTGGTTTGATAGTGTGTATGGTTACGCGCGGTCATAATTGTAAGCTCCTTACCGACATGCTACCTAGTGATTCTTTGGGAATCTGGGTCACTTGATATCACCAGGCGGCCTGTCGTGGCGTGTGCTAGCAATAACCCAGTTCGTTTTCGACGGAATTCGACATCAGATTCATCGGCTTTATAACTGTTCTTTTATTTCAGGTTTGGCAGCTAGATCTGGAGTCGTCACGTTTGAGTGATGACGATGAATCAGGCACGGATTCACTTCCACGATCCAACTCCTCTCGATCTTCCAATCGCAGTCGATCCGCTTCCGAGAGCAGTTTGTGCCCACTGGCCGAAGATCGCACCCGCCTCAGACAGTATGCACTCTCTAAATCTCTCACGGTGCCCAACGCGTTTGAACGCAGTTCGAGTATGGATTCAACTCTTTTCAAGAGAGCCGCATGCTCTTGTTCCTGTTCTCATTACGCTCTTCATCCTCAAAAACATTCGGTTTTGGACCATCGTTTCCCCATGTCATCCTCGCAGCATGGCTCTTTGGTCTGCTCTGTTCCGACCACCGAATGCCGGGTAAATCATCTCCATCCGGGCAGATCGTACGCGTTTCGAGTACGTGCCTGTAACTTAGTTGGTCGTGGCCTGTGGTCCCCATGGTCGACTTGCTCTACCAGTCCAAGTCCACCAGCAGCACCGACGCGACCACCTCGAGTGCAGCCACAACTGTGCACCGTGAATGAGACGACGAGCACGATGGTCCGTATCTCCTGGACGCCTGTCACCCGCACAAACGGAGCCAAACTGACCGGTTATTTGCTGGAGTGGCAACCGCTACCTCCACAGACACCCTATCACACCACAACGATGATGTCGACACCAAATCAGACAGTGGTAAAGAAGACCTATTCGCATACATCCATATCCACCTCCAGTCTTCGTCACAAGGGTCCGACTGATTTTCAGCTGGTGAGTTTTGTTGTCTCTTCTCGTATGAGGCAGCTATCGAGTTGCGCTTCTTGTGCTTTAAAAACTTATGATCTCGAATGCAAAGTGTATCGTTTTGTGGCACGGCGAAAGTAGATTAAATGTCTCGTTTTGGCTGATCGGATGCTTGAGTCTCCCACGTGGATCTGACCGCGCTTGGAAATTACATCACCGAGTGAGCGATTTAGTTTGCTCAGCGTTGTACTTCAGTTATTCCGACTGCCGACTGAATAGATTGGGTTGATGTGACATTTTCTAAATTGTGTACACATTCCCCTTCTTTATGTCTTCACATTAATCACTTGAACGTCACAGTAACGGTCGACATTCTTGGTGGTCACTTTACTTGTTGAAGTTTTGTCTGATTAGACAACTAATTCCTTTCTTAAGTGCTTGGCTGTTCAGTCTAAGCTCGCCTTTTTGTTACTTTTCTTGTTCGCATTCGATCCATACCTCAGTCACTTACTAACGCGTCTCTACCTTATTCCGTTCCTCAACCTTGTATAAGCGACCGAGTGAGCCAGTAATTTAGTGATTTACAACAGGTTACTGTCAGGCCCTTCAATCGTTACGGTCAGCACTGCTGTTTGAGATGACTCCGTCCTATGCTGCTGTTTCGATACTCTGCTTTTCATCACTAATTTTGGCGGCACCATATCTTTCACACATTCTCCATCTGTTTCTCTCCAGCTGTACAGTGGTCCTGCCTTGTCCTACGATCTGCATGGTGCACAACCGGCCAGTCGTCTGGCCTTCCGCGTTTGCGCCGTGAACTCTGCCGGTCCTGGTCCATGGGGTCCAGTGAGCACATGTCTGACGCCATCCGCTCCTCCTGGACAACCTGGTGGACTGCGTGCTGTTGAATGCCGTTTGCCGAATCATGCCCACGTTCAGTGGCTCTCTCCCCAACCAAATGGCAGTCCGATTACAAGTGCGTTTATCTGCAACTGCATATGTGAAAACGGTTATTATTAATGACACTGTTGTTGATCATGGTTGAAGTGGTCGGTATAAAGTAGTATCAAAGTGACTAGTGTCAATCAAGATGGACTGTCGCAGTCAGTTGTCTCAAAGCCGATTGTCGACTTTGACTAAGTTTACTGTGAAGTATTTGAGCCTCAAAAGTCAGTGTGCATGACTACTGTTGTTCCCGTTCTCAAAAAAGACTCGTTTACTGTTTCATCCACTCTCCGAGGAGTACCTAAAAATTGGAGCTGTCCTTGATCATTCTTGGGCTTTCCCCCACTTCGACAATTTCGAACACAAAAGGTGCAGGTTGGTTCTCAACTTGAACTTTGCTTATCAAACTAATCTTCATTCGTGGTCGTACAATAGAGTGTCGCTACCACTACAGACGGCTAGTCTTGCGACGTTTGTTCTTGCCAACAGAATTGCTATTAGTTCTCGTCTAAAGAATCAGTATGCGACTTATGCATATGCTACATTCATGCTAACTTTGCTCAGACAGACGTCAAGACTGTTGGGCCGTTAGGAAATCTAGTGAGATTCCGTCCCGATCACCATGGTCGTTGACTTGAGCTTCTTGCCATCGGTCTTTCACTTTATAACGTTTCCGTGGATGGCATTCTGGAGACGGTATTGGTAAGCAACTTCGCAATGTGGATTACGCCGTCGACATAGTTCTACTTGATGATGACTCATCCACTCTAGATCACTTTAAACAAACAGACCGTTCGAGGGGCTGGTGCTTTTGATCACCCTTGATACTGGCATGATGGTCGAAGTGAATAGCTTTATTGACCTAGATTGTTTCAAGAGTGCTGATCGAGCTGTGTTAGTCCATCGTTAGTCACAATTCTGAAACCAAACCGACCTTTGTCGACTAGTGACGCCCGGAACACGTGGACCTTTCCACGAAATAGTGGGTATACTGTGCATTCATGTGTCCATCCGTACTTTGCGGTTTCAATACCTGGCCCGCTTGTACGGATGACGTTAACTGGTTGATAGTGGTTGTCTGTGCAACATTCTTGTATGGTTGAATCATTGTATACGCAAAGGGACTGTGCAATAATGATTCTCCAAAGATGTCAGTTCGAAGCTACACCTAACACGACCGATTGCTGTTGTGCAAACGAAACAGTGAATGCCCCAAGTGACGTTTTGCTCTCGTTTCCATTCAGATTGTTTTTAGTGTATACTCACCTTGTTCTTTGATGTTCAAGTTTAAGTATGAGTTCATTCTTTCTCTATTTCAAACTGGAGGTTTATTCTTCACATATTTGGGTGAAATTTAAGCGTTAGTGTCAATTAGTGTTGCGTTGCTGTCGATGTTGACATCTGGCTGTGATGCCCCATGCGATCCGGAAAATAGCACTTCCTATATAGCTGTACATTTCTCTCCGCTTGTGACCACTCAGCCTGGTTAATTTGTTTCCGTTTACATCTTGTGTACAATCACGGTGATATTTCCCCTTGGCAAACGGCCATATTTTGCCTAGGCAATAACTTTTCACCGACGGTCAAGTGTGCATCTCTCGGTTAAGGATTGTCTGAGTAATGCCACCGGAGAGCCTTTAGATGCCTAGTCTACCAATTGGCTCACGGTCGGTTCAATAGAATCTGCATGAAGGGGGTTCGACCACATAACAAGGAAAGATGGAAGTGTTTATCATTATGATGCACAGTTTGGCCTCTATGCATATTGACACGGCGTGGCTCGAAAGATTATGGTAGCCTGCGGGCATTTGCTGAGTGGTGTTCACACAAATGGTTCACATCGTAATCCACAGTTTTGTTGTACTACCCAACAGTAGTGTAGTTACGATGTTCACTGGTTGTATGGACGGATACTAGTGTTAGTTGTTCGAGACAACTCTGCAGAAATTCAACATGCTGTTTATTGTGCATATAGTTGCGATGCTCACTGACTGCGTTGGCGGATGATATTGTTGATTGTTCGGGGTAACATTAACCGGGCAGTCCGTCCCTTGCATGGTTTGTTAGGCATCAAACACACGTTTTTTTCCCGTGGTTCCTTAGGTTTCTGTATCGGTACTCTTCCCTTATTGTCCACTTTTACCCAAGTTTACCATACTTAGAGTTCAAGCTCTCGGACGTTTTCGTCGACAGCTAACCGCCCGTTTGCCATCCTGTATTCTTCGTCTCAAGATTGAACCCCACTGATATTTTGTCTATCGCTCTGGCTGTGAAAGTCTCGATTAAATTCGAAGACCACACTTTAGATTGGAAATGCAACTGAATTGAGATGTCCACTTCTATTTAATGGCATGCATATTCTTCTACCATGAGCATTCTCTCCATCTGACTCGTTCCGTTGACTCTAACCTGCTATTGACTTTGCAGGTTTCTCCATAGAACTCAACCGAATGCGCAAGGATTTCGAGCTTAGTGACTCGATTTTGGACCACGAACCTAATGAATCAAGCCAGCTGTTCGATATACCGGCTCCTATTCCTCAGTCTGTTCCCGACGCTTTCGACGACCGATCGACTGATCTACGCGTCAAAGTCAAGTCAAAGAATCGAGATTGTGCCTTCCCCGGGAATGACTGGATCCCAAACCTTGTGGGTCATCTGTTCACCGATTTGTATCCTGAAACTTGGTATCGGTACGTTATCTCCCCTTGATATTTCAGCTTAAAGCGACAAGGATTTGCGTTCTCATGTGTAAATTCCGTTGCAATTAATTCTACCATGATAACTATTTCTATTGCCTTTTTGTGGGGTTTATACTAGGTGTCTGTTACTAGAACCTGAGGCAACTCGCCCTTGTAGGTTCGATCTTTTCCAGATGTCGAACGAGTGTGAGTGACGTGACCATATTTAAGGTACCTGCGATCAAGTTCAGCGCAAGGCCAATGACCATACTTAAATCTACTCGCTTGTTAAAGATTGTCAGAGTTGACTGTTAATCGACTTTTTGGACATGGTGGCGTTTAGGTTATGTATGCTTGCTGCGATCTGTCGTCCTGCGTGTCTCACCCAATCACTGCCATCACACGAAGCATGTAGACACGCACTTCTTTGGTCATCTAATTGATATGTGGTTCCCAATGTGTCAGGCTATCTTACCGATTGAGCTTGACTTCCAAGACATGCAAACTTTAAGGCTGTCAGGGGAATCAGAGTGGCTTGTTTTGTTCATGCTAATTTCGCATGCTTTTCATATACTGTGTAAGTTGTTCATTCTTCAGCCATACGGGTATCTGGTTCAATTAGCTGGAAGTAACGGATACAATCTTATTGTTGTTTTGAACGCTTCTCATTAATTTTGAACAACCAAATGAAACCTGGACCGGTGGTTTCATAGAGTGGCATTTACTGGGGAAATATTTGTTTGGGGAAAAAACAGCCGATCGATTTGGGCTCGTTTTTACTATTCGGTTGCGTTCTTGTCTGACCACCCGCTTAGAAATGGGGTTATGATGGATGTTTGTTTTTTCGTGTGTGCTTATATGTTAGCTTCGATTTTTCTGCTCACCCCCTAATTTCTTGTCTACTTCGGACACTTTCCTGTTTTGCATATTTATTTTTATCTACTGCCTACGTTGTTTGATTAACAATCCGCATATTAGGCTTCCACATGAGGTTGATGCTTGCATAATTATGCCGTTTAGGTTTAGCAATAGCTTGATGACGCCGACACTGACTACCAACCTTACGGCTACGTGTTTCAGTTCCATTCACTGCGCCCGGGTTTGGGCGGTCTAATAATGCCACCTAGCCCAAATGCGGTTTTGTACGTTGCATGTAAGTAAATAATCAGTAATTTTAACACTGGTAGGTGTTTTGGATTTCTACTCGCTTTTCGTTTTACGGCTGTGAGTTGAATAGCTGACGTCCCTTTCATCGCGTTCCCTGTTTTGTTGTTCAGATCGTGTTAATCTTAGTTGTACTGGTAGCTGTTGAGATGTTAACCACCGGCGCCACTCTACCCTCCGATAGCTTTCGTTTAGTGTTCCGCTAGTTAGGCGCCATGATCCAGTTCACCTTGAGTTAACTCGCTGTTATCCAAGTTTCCTACATCATTCTCAATTCTAATCTATGCCTGGGTATTTCGTTAGCAAACCTCTGATCGATACATGATTTCCTCTCTCTTCTCCATCTCGTGTAGCGTTCGCGTGCGTGCCCTGAACGCATTAGGATATGGACCATTTTCTGCTCCACTTCTGTTTACCACACTTCCACCTATTCCAAGCGCACCACAGTTTGTTTCCCCACCGAGCCAGCTAGCTGCTACTTCGGTTCGTTTGCACTGGCTACCGTGCTTGAATACAGCGTCCTCACCGGAACTAGGCTCTCGCTTTACTGGTCGTCCCACTACAAGTTCATCGGGACTGCTCTACACCTTACAGTGCTGCAGCATCGGACAACTGGATTCTGAGTGAGTACGGTACTTTATGGTATCGCCGTCTGTTTATCGTACATAGACACACCTTCTCTTCCATCTCGATTCGAGTGTTCGACATGACTGTTTCTTCATACAATCAGTTCTCTCGAGCCGTTGGAGAAAAACGATCGAATGCTTTGGTTACTAGATGCTGACATTTCGTCTCTTCGTTACTGTGATTTAGGTGCGTGGGTGAAAATAATGGTAGAACACGGTTCACGAGAGTTCTGCATCAATCACCTACTAGTTTATAATGCAGTTATGCCTGAGTTGATGGAATCCCTGTTGGGATCACATGTCGCACAACTAAGACGTCGGTTGTGTTTATCAATTTTTTTTTACTCATGATGCTGGTGTGATATTAACCTCTCATCGAACAACCGGGCATGTGGTGCATCCGTGCTAGCCCTATCCTTGTTCAGTTACGGTATAGAGTGTTTTTTTTCCTATCCATCTGTATCATCGAAACGTCTGCCACGTGTGGTGGATACGCTCCTGTTTCAGTGACTAAATCGGCCAGTATGCCTTCATAATTTGCGGATATTTTTTGCCACTGAGACCAGACCACTTGTCTCGTTCCATGTGTAAATCTTCCATCTCACAGTAGGTCACTGACCACTGCCTGCTTCTTTTATGTGTGCTTGGTTGGACTGGAAACAACTATCTGATTGGTGATGCACTACATGAGTGTTAGACATGGTGAGCAATAGTAACCGAAACTCGATTATCAGTCACAAGGCCGAGAATTTGCACTCCGTTACCGACGCTGTTGTCACTTCGAGTTAGATTGCCTACTAACATCCAAGACATAGGTAGCCCTGTGTTACGTTACAACGGGTGTCTTGTAGTGCATAATCTGAACATTCACTGACAGGGCAGCCTCAACTTGTTGGCCGGAATTTAATGAACAGCAAAACATTTAAGTTGGTGATTCTACCAAACGCGACAAAATTTTGTAGGTTATAATTCTTGACTGATCTCTTCCGTTCAACTAGAAAACTAGTACTTGACTGATGCTTAAGGATTGAACTCATAGCAACTTAGTCATCTTTGTTCACAGGTTTTGTATTTATATAAGCTTCTTGACGATACTCTAGCTGGTGTTCCCAAATGTGTTGTACTGATGTGACAAAGGAATCTCGTGAGAAGTGGACAGCTCACCAGTTGATTTAATTTCGTCCCGTAATCTAAGAGTGCTGCTCCAGAATCTGGCTTTTGTGCAGGCTAGACACACAGCCAAAAGATCTTCAGTAAGACCAATTAAGGTATTGATGTGTTCGCCGAGCTTGGCATTCAGGTTGCAAACGTTTCATCACCAAGCGAGGTGACATCATCAGTGCGTACGTGTTTCAGCACTGATGATGTCACCTCGCTTGGTGGTGGAACGTTTGCAACCCAAATGCCAAGCTCGGCGAACATATCAACATCAAAACCATCAACCCGAGCTACGAACATCACCACCACTGCTCCCAACCATCAGAAGACTAATTAACCTATCACGTGAGTGAAACTTTGTGATTCGATTTTTTATGTATGGAATGTTGACGCTCTGTTGGTGATTGTTCAAGAGTTTTTTTCGACTCCATGCTCATCCCCTTTTTTCTTGTGTCTGTTTAGTCTGGCTATTTGGCAGTTACACGCCATGTTATTCGCTGTTACATTGCAACCGATGATGATGCTACTTGGATTTTTACAGCATCTTCGCTTCAGTGTGTTCCACAGGATCAGCTTGCCCAAGGGTGCCTTCGAAATCAATTTTCACTTATTTTCAGGAGCTTGATTTAAAATTGGCATTCTCGGTCAAAGTTAACCTTGTCGTAACTCATGCAGTGACGATAGCATGTAAGAGCTTGTCCATTCAAACTTTCGGCTAGTATAGTTTACCGTCATCCAGAACGACCGGTAATCAAAAGACTTTAGATGGGACCCAACTGTGAAAAGTCAGCGCTTCGGCTGGATTCGAACCAGCGACAGGCACAGCACGTGTCTTGCACTTCTGATTCGTAACACTCATCTCACGGGTTCTTACCTCTGATCTGCGTTACCACAGTATAGAAACCCAATCGGAATAAAGTATGTGTTTCAGACTAGACGGTAGGGCTCAGTGCATTTTATCAGTTATGATCTTTCATTAGAACACTTCTTTAGTGGCCCCCTGTTTTCGATACAAGCAGCCATTCAGGTCGCATTGTTTTGTCCACATTCTGCTGAGCTGAATCATGCCTAGACAACTGTTCTATTTGAGTTTGTACATCAGTCTATCACGTGGGAAATGCTTTCAATCCGTGAGATTCAATCAGGTGCCGTTAATTTTACGATCACCCGTCGGACACATTATTCCGGTGGCCAGTTATAGACGCACATTGTATCGAATACAAAACTGAAGCCCTATGTTACCCTGTTATTTCAAACAGATGGAACACGACACTAAATTCCGAAGCCCTAAAATTTTCACGAATTATAATGAGATAGTTGACATCACGCTGTCTTTTTACAGGTGATATGGCTTTACCTCGTAGATTGCATGTCTGCTTACTAAGAAATTTGTGTGACCTTTCCGAATGTACTGACATATTAAATTATGCCAACTACAACACTATTGTGTGTATTAATCAAGTGTGAAGGTTACTAACTTAATAGAGCGTCTGTATCAGGTTGCTCCAGTTTGTGTAGCCCGGTTACGTAACAGTTAACAAGTCGATTATGCTAAGTAGGCCTGAATGTTTAGAGTAATGGTTACAATCACTCAGTCTAAGTCAGAATGTAAACGCTATGTCATGAAAGATTCGGTGTGTTAACGGAACATTTTTTCATTGCATGATGGAGAAAAGTAGGTGAATGATTATAGCTCCTGTAATTACTAACAGGTGATCGTTAACCTGTGTTGCTTGTGCACCATGGCACGGTAGATCGAGTAGTGATCGTAGATGAGCACGTGTTTGTCAAGCTTCAACTCATCCTTATTGTATATTACTAATAAGTGTTTTCTGATTATCGCCTTCCAGTGCGGCATGGATAGCCAATACATCGTTTGACTGGAGGCACAAAATCAATGTGAAATTAAACCGGATACGTAATCAAGCTGCAAAACATATCTGTTTAAGCACTACGCCAAATATATTGCCCATATTTTCAGTGCTGCTGTGGTCTTAAAAAGACAGTGAAATGTTGACAGACATTGTAGCCACAATGTTCGTTTTGCCTGTTTCCGTACTATACATCATAGGATCAAATCAAACTGTTCGGGTAACCCTCATTGAATAATACGCTTCCTCGGAAGAGAAAAGTAGTCGAAATACTAGTGACACATATTGCTCACTTATGCGATCTTGATGTCTCCCGTTGTTTAAGTTGCAGAAGGCCTGAGGAGGAACTACCAAAGAGCGCTGAGGCGAGTGAACTATCTTATTCCATTCTGTCAGTGAGGATATGCCATTGTATTGGACGGACGTTTCCAACCTAATGAGTTACGTAAACACCCGACCTTGACGAGCAACGCCCTAAGCCCTCTCCATTGTTGACAGAGTCGAATACTTTCGTCAAATCATTAAAGTGGTGTACTTTGATTGCCTTTATCCACCGGATTTTTCTTGAGGCTGACGAAAGCAGAACGTCATGTTGATTGTGGATTCCCCGACCCTGAACCAGTACTGAAACTTCGGATAACTTCGATTCACACTTAAGTGTAACCTGTTGATAGGTGTGCAGACAAAGATAGTTCCAACAGCGTTCAGTAAGTAGATTTCGTGATACTGGTTGCCATTTTATTTCTCTTTGTATAGTTTCGCTATGTTAACGTCGCCTGTGTCCTCATGAGCTGTTCCCTTCACAATGTGCAGACAGAGAAGCTTGTAAAGGTGATTTAAGGTGAAATTCTTATCAGACTTGATTATTTCAGGTGGACTGCCACCATTGCATTGAGCGTCGACTTTAGTGTGCGTTACAACGGTGCGTGTAAACGTGATTTCAAGCTTGATGAAATTCATACTCATCATTATCATCATCGTCATAGACAGCAATACATCAGTGGCTCACACTAATGCTTAACTGCCACACAACCATGAAGAAACAGCACGCCCTATATAGAAAGAGAGAAGGAAAAAAAGGGGACGGGAAGGGACTTAACTACTGAAAATGACTACGTCCATATTCAAACATTCAACATCAAGGTGACTACACCTTGCAACCGAGCTGTAAGGGAGAGTAAGGTGTCATCAGCGAGACAGCATCCTTACGACTTTCACTGCCCCACGGCATTAAATGCACTCACTTCACAGACAACTCGGCCAAACAACGACAACATTCACACCACTGAGCTCGATTAGCCGCCATCTCACCTAGAGTCTCCAACCACCGACTCTGTGAGTCGCGATGGCCTTAGCCCGGGAGACGAATTCGATCTACAGTGGCCAACCCCTTGGTGAACGACTTCATTTCCCTACGCCAGGTCACTATCTGTCCACCTCGCACCTTACACCAGTCGGTCGCAGTGTCAGCGAATAGTGCTCGGTGTGGAAGACGACTAGCTGGCATCCTTAATACGTGACTTAACCATCTAAGCCTGTGAAAACGTAGAGATTGAACAAAAGAACTCGTTTGGCAATCACTACCAAACGCGCATCCTAACCTCCTCGCTATTTACGCGCTGGTGCCACCCGATACGAGCGATTGGACGCAGACATCGGTGGTCAAATACTTGGAGACGGTTCACGTTTTCTACCCTGAGCGGCCAGGTCTCGCTGCCGTAAAGTAATACGGCCCTCACCGTTGTCTTATATACACGACCTTTAAGCTGCAGAGAAATACCCCCTCTGTCGCCAGAGATGCCTCAAATTAGCGAATACCGCCCTAGCCTT